>JBAKBP010030109.1:0-26179 GCA_037953745.1 Lithodes maja | reverse complement strand
GTATTAGACTAAATAACGATAATGAAAGTGTTTGGGTAGAGGTTAACGAAGGTAGTGAGACCATAGTTATTGGAGTTATGTATAGACCGCCAAATATGAGTAGAAATGACGGAACGTCATTATGGGAGGAAATTAAAATGGCATCAAGGTTTAGCAATGTGTGCATTATGGGGGATTTTAATTTTCCGAATATAGATTGGCAGCATCAAATAGGAGACTCTGATTCTGAGGAGTTTATAGAGGTAGTACAAGATAGTTTTTTATTTCAATTCATAGATACGCCGACTAGAGGTAATAATATTCTCGATTTAGTTTTCAGTAACAATGAACATATGGTAAATAATGTAGAGATAGGGGACCACCTAGGAAATAGTGACCACAATTCTGTGTATTTTAATATACAATGGAAAGGTAATACCAGAGAGAATACAACATTAATACCTGACTTTAGAAAAGCCAATTATGGTGGGTTAAGAAGAGCCCTATTAGCCGACCCTATGGTCAAAAAATTAAGTCGATCCAGGTGTCCAAATGAGTGTACCCCTTCTCAGGCACCTGTCATCTTAAGTCAGGAAGAGACGTCAACCTTGGTAGATACATACGATAATTTTATCAAGTCAGTATTCAATGCACAAAATAAATACATCCCCAAAAGAAAATTTAGATCAACACAGAACCAACCCAAATGGATGAATAATAGACTATTAGATCTTCTAGGACAAAAGAGAGGAATATATAGAAAGATTAGGAAAGGCGAAATTCACCTACTTGCTTACTATCAGAATCTATCAAGACAGGTAAAAAAGGATATTAGGAAAGAAAAAAGAAATTATGAAATCAAGGTTGCCAATGACTCAAAAAATAATCCTAAAGCTTTTTACCAACTATATAAATCCAAGGTTAGAGATGTAATTGGTCCCCTTAAAACTTCGATAGGAGAAATGACAGAAAATGATTTAGAAATGTGCAGTACATTAAATAGTCAATTTCTTTCCGTTTTCACTAATGAAAATTTGGCACAGTTTCCAGAAGTCCGTAAGGTATATAGCGATAGTATAGAAAATAGGTTAAGTACGGTTACTATAAGTAGAAATGATGTGCTTAAGGAAATTGACAGACTGAAACCTCATAAATCGCCTGGTCCTGATGAGGTATATGCTAGAGTATTAAAAGAATGTAGGGATGAGTTAAGTTACCCATTAACATTTTTATTTAACAAGTCATTGGAGACAGGTAT
This sequence comes from Lithodes maja, assembly GCA_037953745.1. NCBI lineage: Eukaryota > Metazoa > Arthropoda > Malacostraca > Decapoda > Lithodidae > Lithodes > Lithodes maja. The sequence continues at coordinate 24,942 of JBAKBP010030109.1, read as the reverse complement.
AGTTCCAGAAGCTTGGAAGCTTGCAAACGTAGTTCCGATCTTCAAAAAAGGTGACAAATCAATAGCATCCAATTACCGTCCCATTAGTCTTACATCAATCATAGGAAAGCTACTAGAGTCAATTATTGCTAGTAAAATTAGAAACCACTTAGATACATTTAATTTAATAAATTCTTCTCAGCATGGATTCACTCAGGGACGTTCTTGCCTTACTAATTTGCTTAGTTTTTTCTCAGAGGTATATGAAGCAGTAGATAATGACAAGTCATATGATATAATATATTTAGATTTCAGTAAAGCTTTCGACAGAGTCCCCCATGAGAGATTGATGAGAAAGGTTGAGGCGCATGGAATAGGTGGGGCGTTGTTGGGATGGATTAGGTCATGGCTAATTGGTAGGAAGCAGAGAGTCAGCATAAATGGTACGAAGTCAGAATGGGGAGCAGTCAAAAGTGGTGTCCCCCAGGGATCTGTATTAGGTCCTCTGTTGTTTGTTATATACATAAATGACCTAGATTTAGGTATAACTAGTAGGATAAGTAAATTTGCAGACGATACCAAAATGGGGAGAACAATTGATTCAGATAGAGATATAGAGTGCCTCCAAAGGGATCTAGATACCTTACACGAATGGTCAGTAAATTGGCAGATGAAGTTTAACATTGACAAATGCAAGGTATTAAAGATAGGGAAGATGCATACAAATGTTAAATATAAACTAGCTAATGTGGAATTAGAAAACTCGAATTGTGAGAAAGATCTAGGTGTGTTTGTTAGCAATGATTTGAAGCCTAGACAACAGTGTATAAGCGTTCGAAACAAGGCAAACAGGATTCTCGGGTTCATCTCTAGGAGTGTGAGTAACAGAACTGCTGATGTTATCTTAAAACTTTACTTGTCATTAGTGAGACCCCATATGGATTATGCTGTTCAATTTTGGTGTCCTTATTACAGAATGGACATAGATTCATTGGAGAGAGTACAACGTAGAATGACAAAAATGATCCATAATATTAGAAATCTTCCGTATAAAGAAAGGTTGAAGAAATTAGGCTTACATTCGTTAGAGAGACGCAGAGTTAGAGGGGATATGATAGAGGTGTTCAAGTGGGTTAGTGGGATTAACAAAGGGGACATGACAAATGTACTAAAGCTCAGTGATAGCGAAAGAACTCGTACCAATGGTTTCAAATTAGATAAATTTCGTTTCAGAAAAGATATAGGCAAATATTGGTTTGGTAACAGAGTTGTAGATGGGTGGAATGGACTACCAGGTGCTATAGTGGGATTAAAAACGATAGGGAGCTTTAAGATAAAATTGGATAAGCATATGGACGAGAAGGGTTGGGTGTGAAGGGGGATCAGCAGGGTTGGGCCAATCAGCGCTCTGCAGACCCCCGTAATCCTGCGTTAATCTCTAACCGTTTTGGTAAGATGATCCTCAGGGTATTAGAGTGTTGAGCCTATAATTGGGCTTTGTAATTGGGGTTGTGTGGGATAGGGATCTGCCTTGCTTGGGCCAATCGGCTTTCTGCAGACTCCCATTTTCTTATGTTCTTATGTTCTTATGTAAAATGTATACATATATAAACAAATTAGCGAAGATACCTGAACAGTTGCTCCAAAATCTATCTATCTATCCATAATTATAGTGTGTATATACAGTATATATATATATATACGGATACACACATATGCAAAAGTACCCCGACACACCAACTTCTGGGCAATTATAAAAGAAAATACTGACAACAGCAAACACACACACACACACACATTAATTATGCAGTATATAAAGACACACACACACACACTATAATTATACACATACACAAACATAATACGAACAAATAATTGTATAACTCGCTCACAGGCACAAACACCCACCTACTGTAGGCACACACATTCATCAATTCACACATTCATTCATGGGTTGACCTTGAGAAGCACTGAGTTGTCCTTAACGCCTTACGAGCGGGCCCGTCAGAAACTTCTACTACCTGGCAAGTGGGTGGTTTTACCCTAAAAGACCTTGTTTCCGTGCTCTTTTTCATGCATAAACAAGAGCCAGAGCGTAATACAATTATGTATCCCTGAAAGGGCATAAATTGAGCTTTCCAATGACACCAGAACCATCCTTCTACGACCACGCGTTCTCTTGCAACGATCGTGCAAGACGACTGCAAAATCCCAAAATACGGTAATATCCTTACATATTTCCCTGTGTAGTGAGGGAGGGAGGGTGGATGTGTGTGGAGTAGATGTCAGTAGTCACGCGGGACCCGTGCCGAGCGGTCATGAGCCGACCTACGCTCCTCCCATCGCTCGGCTCTCTCTCAGAGCTATTATTGCTCAAAAATTGCATCTCCTTTGGGCTCCTCCGACCTTAAACTTATCTCTGTCACCTGTCCTATCTCTCCAGTACGGCCACCCGATCCTCCTAGCCGGCAGCGCTTGTGGCACTTTGGCGCTACCGACTGGGAGGCTCTTCGGCAGTACTTCTTTGATTTCCCAGGGAATGATTTCTGCTTCCGTGGCCGAGGACCCTCGGAGAGTGCTGAACGCATTACTGAGGTAATCCTATCGGGCATGGAAGCATATATTCCATTCTCTTTCTCTCAGACTAATGCTAAAAAATCTTGGTTTACTCACGCCTGTTCTACTGCTGTCCGCAATAAGGAGGAAGCATTCAAACGGTACCGACGTCTTAAAACTCAAGACTCTCATTCTTCATATGTTTCTGCCCGGAATCAAGCCAAATCTGTTCTTCGACTTGCCAAACACTCTTTCATCAATAATAAATGCACTGAACTATCCAACTCTAGCTCTTCCCAAGCTTTCTGGCATCTAGCCAAAAACCTCTCCAATTTCTCTTCCTCGTCTTTCCCTCCCCTTTCCCACTCTGATGGCACAACCATCACTTCTTCCTCTGACAAAGCTAAACTCTTCGCTCAAACTTTTGCTAGAAACTCCACCTTGGATGATTCCGGTGCTATTCCTCCTTCTCCGCCCTCCTCTCTCTTACTTATGCCTAATATCCTAATCTCTTCTAAAGATGTACTTTCCACCCTCTCCGGGCTTAACACTAATAAGGTGTACGGTCCGGACGGTGTTCCTCCTGTTGTTCTCAAAAACTGTGCTTCCATGCTGACTCCCTAGCTAGGCAAACTCTTTCGTCTCTGTCTATCCTCTAACGTCTTCCCTTCATGCTGGAAGTTTGCTCACATTCAACCTGTCCCAAAGAAGGGTGACCGCTCTCAACCCTCCAACTATCGTCCAATTGCTCTCATTTCTTGTCTTTCTAAAGTTTTTGAAACTATTCTTGCTTCCAAATTTCTTAAGCATTTCTCTTCTCATAATCTGCTCTCAGATCGCCAGTATGGCTTCCTTAAGGGTCGCTCTACTGGTGATCTTCTTTCATATCTTACTAACTCTTGGTCATCCTCCTTTCGGGAATTCGGTGAGACTTTTTCTATTACACTAGACATATCGAAAGCCTTCGATAGAGTCTGGCATAAATCTTTAATTTCTAAACTACCCTCCTTCGGTTTCTATCCCTCCATCTGTGCCTTTGTCTCTAATTTCCTTTCCGGCCATTCCATACCCGCGGTTGTGGACGGCCATTGTTCACTTCCTCACCCTATAAACTCCGGTGTTCCTCAGGGTTCTGTCCTATCTCCTATTCTCTTTCTAATTTTTATAAATTATCTCCTTAACTGTACCTTAATTCTCATCCATTCATACGCAGACGACTCAACCTTACACTACTCCATTACTTTTTCAGAACGCCCCAGCCAGCAATCCCTCAACGACAAACGTAATGAAGCCATAGAACTCTTAAATTCTGATCTAAATACTATTCCCAATTGGGGCAGAGAAAACCTTGTTAACTTTAATGCTTCCAAAACCCAATTTCTCCATCTATCTACCCGTCAGGATCTCCCAGCGGACTATCCCTTATTCTTCAACAATACAAAAATCAACCCTTCATCTTCTCTCAATATTCTTGGTGTCTCTTTTTCTTCTGCTCTCATTTGGAAGGACCATATTACCAGTCTTGCTAAGGCAGCCTCTCAGAAGCTGGGTGTGCTCAACCGCCTTAGGGGGTTCTTTTCCCCTGCACAGCTTCTTGCTCTGTACAGAGGCATAGTGCGCCCTTGTATTGAGTATTGTTCACATGTGTGGGGAGGTTCCTCTCACACCACTCTCCTAGACAAGGTTGAAAGGAAGGCCTTTCGTATCATTAACTCCCGTCCACTCACCAAGTCTCTGCAATCTCTCTCTCTCCGCCGCAATGTTGCATCTCTCTCGCTATTCTATCGCTACTATAATAATCAGTGTTCCTCAGAGCTATCCCAGTGCATACCACCTCCTTTACGTAGGGCACGTGGTACCCGTCTTGCAACTCAATCTCACCCCTACTCTGTGCAACTCTCCAACCCAAGAGTGAAACGTTACTCTCAAACTTTCTTCTACTCAACAGCTGAGCTCTGGAACTCTCTCCCAGAATCAGTCTTTCCCACTTCCTATGACTTAAATTGCTTCAAACTCCGTGTGTGCAGGCATTTTGGCTCGAACGTCCCTTGATTTTGGCCCTGTCTCTCTTTCAACTATGGGGGAGGCACTCGCTATAGGCAGTTATGCCTTTTGCTTCCCTCAATCACATAGAAAAAAATAAAATAAAAAAAATACGGACTAAAGTCGGTCCCCGCCACATAGTCCTTGGTTCTCTAGCCTGACTTAACTCCACCCCCGCTAATAAAGGGTTAAGAAGAACTATGGTGGTCTTGGGAAGCACCGTGGGTCGAGTTTTGGGAAGCGCTCTTCAGATATATGGAATCACCTGTATGGTCTTTCGGGGCATCTGGGCTGTGTTGGGATGCAAAGCAGATCGTACCTTGGGAAGCACAGTGGTGGCGTTTGGAAGCGCCGTGGTGGTCTTGGGAAGCATCGCAGGTTTATTCTTGGGAAACACGCTTCAGGCCTTGGAAAGAACCTTTATATCGGCCTTCGGAAGCGTCGAGGAGCTGTGGAGGTGATAAGATACAGAAAAATTCCCTCATTCGATGGTCATTAGTTTTCTTGTTTTTCTTGCTCTTCTATGGTGTCTGTGGAATAGGAGCAACTTCTCCTAGTTGTGAAGTGTTGGATTTTGTGTCTTTCTGCCCGGAAGTAGTCGGCTCCTTTAAAGAGGTTAGCTGAGGGTGGCTGGCAGGCAGGTAGCTCATGAGTCGTGACGTCACGATGGGCGAAATTTGTGACATCATGTCGGGCGGAACTAACTCACTGGCTAGTAGAGGACGGCCAAAGGTGGACTGTCCTATTTTGCTCTTTTGTTCCTGGCACTCAGTAGGCCTATATGATTCAGCTCTGATGTCAGTGAGAAGTAATCAGTGTTAACTGTGGATAGATGACAGATAACATGAAATTATATATATATATATATATATATATATATATATATATGTTTCTAGTCTCTCAGTGGGGATCGAACCATCGACCATCAGGATGATAGCCGACGCTTTAATCAATTACACCACGGCAGTGGTGTAATTACACCACGGCAGTGGTGTAATTGATTAAAGCGTCGGCTATCATCCTGATGGTCGATGGTTCGATCCCCACTGAGAGACTAGAAACATTTAGTGGCTCACGTGTATTTGTGATATATTCTCAATATATATATATATATATATATATATATATATATATATATATATATATATATATATACAGTATATATATATATATATATATATATATATATATATATATATATATATATAGTATAATTATACAGTATATGTGTGTGTGTGTGTATATATATGTATGTGTATGTACACTATGGGTACATATTATATAATATTATGTAATGCTTGAATGCACAAATATATCAATTTATGTTTGCAAGCGCGTATGTATGCCTTTGTGAATGTACAGTACTGTACGTTTGTGCAGTTATAGTCTATTCGCTGTAAGTAGGCGAGAAATCATGACCTCTATCCTCTGTCACTAAAAAAGGGCTAGAGCAAATTGGTTGTAAATTATCACATCTATTTATTTACTGACGCTTCTTCCCAAATGGTAGAAATATTAGCTCGATTACTTTAGTCGTTTTTGAGTTACAGAGGTTGGAGTTCATGATTGCTCGTCTATTTACAGCGAATAGACTATACCTACATGAGTTCACACCCACACCATGTGTAAATATATATAGAAGGAATAAATAATATAACAGAGATTTATATCCAATTATATTTGCAAGTCCAACTTACTATGTATACTTTCATACATAACATCTTAGATTGGATACGAATTCATGTTGGCAACTGTGTATAATGTATGTAGGCTCTATGTTTGTAATTACCTGTGCATGTATGTATGTATGACTGTACAGTATATACAGCATATGTGTATGCATACATGTAAATATGTATGTGTGCAAGTGTAAATATGTGCCTCCGTGTGCGTGTTTGTATGTAGGCCAACCCCCCCAGGTAAGAACTGTCTCCCTAATATTTTCCTTTGTCGCATTAGATCATTTTTGTCATTATGTGTTCAGACAGACAATGGTATACCCCCCTCCCCCCCTCCCCCCTTCCCACACCCTCTTTGTCCCCACCACCTAGGGTTTCTCTCTCCTCTCTCTCTCTCTCTCTCTCTCTCTCTCTCTCTCTCTCTCTCTCTCTCTCTCTCTCTCTATGGTGTTTTATCTCTGGTTATCTGTATCTCTCCCTCTCACACTCTCTCTCTCATTCTTCTTTTTTCTTATTATATTTCATGTTATTGCTCCACTATCTTTTCTTTATGTACTGTATAGTAAATTAATATCCCTGAGCTCTTCATTACAATAACGACGTAGTATAAGTTTGTCATTCCAATAGAATATAACTACAGATATGCTTGCTAATTACAAAATAATTCAGCAAAAAATCACAACAAAAAATCAATAACAAAACTATTCAATGCCAAAGGCTTTTTTATTTTTAATATTTTCCTCTATATAAACATACTGTTTGGAGAAATATACATGGTTGGACTAAACAAATATGTTTTATAATAAATACATATTAATATATTCGTACATTTATCCAATTGCTCTCATTTCTTGCATCTTTAAAGCTTGTTATATCTATTCTTAATTCAAAATCTCTTAAGTATCGGTCTTCCCATAATCTTCTTCCAGATCGCAGTATGTTTTCCTTAAGGGCCATACTACTGATGATCTCCTTACTTATCTTACAAACGCTTTGTCATCCTATGTTCGGGACTTCGGTGAGACTTTTCTTTTGCGCTAGACATATCGAAAGCCTTCGATAAAGTCTGGAACGATCTCTAATTTACAAACTACTTTCCTTCGGTTGTATATCCCTCTGCCTGTGCCTTTATCCCAAATTTCCTTTCTGGTCGTTGCATAGCTGCAGTTGTGGATGGCCATTGCTCACTTCCTCAACCCATCAACTCCTGTGTTCCTCAGGGTTCTGTTCTATCTCTAGTTCTCTTTCTAATATTCATTAATGAGCTTCTCAACTGTTCTATTCACTCATATGCTGATGACTCTACCTTACCTTATTCAACTAGTTGTCCACAACGACCCACCATGCTATCATTCCAAAACTCACATTACGAGGCCATGGCAAGCCTATCTTCTGATCTAACAATAATTTCCGATTAGGGCAGAGAGAATCGTTACTTTCAGTGCCTCCAAGACCAAATTTCTCCATCTATCTACCCATCATAATCTTCCACAAGACTAACGCTTACTCTTCAACAATAATATATAGTCGAGTATCTTTGAAAGGCCCGGCATATTTCACCTATAATTTTCTTGCTCGTAGTGGATCATGGTTAACATGACGTAGCTGCTGGGTGGGTATATTTACCGAAAACGAGCTTCATTCCATGCTCTTTTTCATGCATAAACAAGAGCCAGAGCGTAATACAATTATATATCAGTGAAAGGGTGATAATAGAGCTTTCCAATGACACCTGAATCATCCTTGTACGACCACAGGTTATCTTGTAGCGATCGCATGACCAGAGGTGAAAATACCCTAAAATAAGGTAATTTCCATAGTTTTTTTCCTTGTCTCGCGAGGACGGGAGGGAGTGGGGAGACATAATACGTGCCCGTGACGGCCCAACCTTGGTGCCGACTGGCCGAAGCCCAGCTGTTGTCCACCCAACGCGCGGACTCTCTCTCAGAGCTCATAACATACTCAAAATGGCACCCGTCATATGATGGGCACCGCAGGGGTGGCCACTATTCTCTCGCCCATCATATGACGGGCACAGCGGTTTGAGGGTTAATCAATAGAAATTCTCCCTGATAACAGGGGTTCCATGGCAAAACTTTTAGTTTGGGTTGTTTCTGTTTTCTATGCTCTTATACATTACACCGTTGTTGTTGTTCGTGCACTTGGTCAATGTACTGTGCACAATCTTGGAACTGTGTTTTTTATTTCCTGGCAGTCTACAACTTTTTCTTGTAGCAATTTCGGTATGATTCCAAGAATCACCTCAAAGGGGGTAACTCAATTTGTTCTACAAACCGACATGTATATTCTCCACACAATTTCAGGTATAAGTATTGACCATGCTCAGTAAATATTTACTTCTTGTGACATTAGAGCTGTCCTTATCCCCTTAAATACCAGTGATGGCTCACAACTGTTAGTAAAATAGTGAAGCACCAGTACCAGCGATGGCTCTCGGTCATCAGTAATAATACAATCCTTGTTCTGCTAATATCTAACTGGAGCTGCTAACATGACTTGGAGGCACTGCAGTGAGGAGTTGGTAACACTTATCATGGTCCCTAGCAGTCGCAGATATTCCAGGCTGGCTGAGTCAGTTACCCACCAACTCTTGAGCTGAGAGGGTGTTGTTTCATTGCTTTTGGCAGCAAGTCTGGTACTGGAGGGTACTTTTAATCTACTATGCCATGGCCAGTAGAGGTTAAGCAGTTTCCATACATCGATGGTTTTTCTCACAGAATCTGATGACATTCCTTGTTTTCACTTCCCATTAAACATCGAAAAAACTTTGGCTTGGCCTAGGTGAGCACTCGCATGATTCTGCCCATGCAAGAGTTGTATTATGCCCCGGCCCAGTTCCGAGGGTAACATCAGTCTCCCTTTTGGATCTCTTCTTTCCCCGTCTTTTTCTGTAATCCTTGCCCAATAGTTTTAGGTAACCACGGAGGCAAAGGATCATTCTCTTTTTAATCAGTTTGACTGTGGACACCGGCAACCTAGAAAGTCTGTTTGCATTAGCATGCAGCTCGCCAGGACGGTGTTCATCTTCAAAGGTGAACTCTTCTAGAAACTCTTTCCACCACACAAATAGGCTATCTTCGGTTTTCATTTTATGCAACCATTGCAAACTATGATGGTCCGTAATGACTTTGAATTTAGTGCATGCGAGATACGGTCAGAAATGTTGCACAGCCTGAACTAAAGCTAGGCAATCTTTCTTGATGGCACTATAGATCTTTCTCCTTTGCGTAGAGATCAGCTGGCACAGGCTATGTTGCCATGTTTAATCTCTGTTTCTGGGCTAGCACTGCTCTTAATCCAAGGTCAGAAACATCAGAATAGCCTTTAATAGTTTTTGAAAAGCCAGAGTGACAAACTGTGGGTCCTGAGGTAGGTTTTTCATTTAGGGTTTCAAAAGCAACCTGACACACCTGATCCCAATCAAATCTTCCTTTTTCTAAATGTGCCTTACCTTGACGAGTGCATGAATTGGTTTGAATGCACCTATCACTGTTATGGCAATCCTGCCAATAATTAGATTTTCGCAAAACGGAATAAAAATACATCAACATAACATAATGTAAATATATCACCCACAAATATATTGTTTGTACAGACATGATGCGTGAATAGCGATATTCTGGTCAGTATTTGCAAGGTTGGCCTGCGTATAGGCCATCAAATCAAAGTGTGGAGAGATGGAGGAAGGTGGAGGATTTCTGTAACATTACTCATATATCTCCCACATTAAACAATATACTGCATGTTATATTCAGTAATTATTATAGGAATCATTATTACAACTCTCATATAATTTTAATGTGATTTACTTGCAGTGTACTGTGTATTTAAGCAGAAGACTGTACAATTTGAAGGTTAAATCATTGTAACTTCCTGCTTCTGGTTTTTCCGTGTCATACCTTACTCACACACTTTTGAGCTCACCAAGCACTGTCCATGTGATTCGGAGGTGCCCGTCACATGTGAAGGATGAGTGTGGGGAGGTAAGGAGATAGGTAGGAGAGAGGTTTTGGGAGACTTAGACAGAAGACATGGGCATGATCACAGGCCCCGGAGAATTCCTCCCGACATAGGGAAATTCTCTTTGTAATATTTAAATCTACATTTGTTCCTGAATAAATTAAGTTGGCTGGAATTGACATCTTTTCTTTACCCTAAAATATATGTGGTTAAAGGTGGTGGCGGCAATCATATCTATCATATTTATATTATATCTACCATCTACATGCAACGAGAGAAGCAGAAGAGAATCGACCCAGCATCTTCAAGCAACCTAACACACTACAATAAACCAAATATATAGCCCCATAAGAAAACCTCCCAAACGGTTTACCTAACATGGTGGGCATGCGGTGGTCCTCATTAATTTATTTTGAGGAGAAAACCGGACGTCTACGAAGAGTTATCTACGCTATCTACATTATCTACACTTTCTACGTTATCAACAATACCTCTGTTCCAGTGTTCCTGTTGTTATCTCATGAATCTATCCAGCCACACAATTCTACCGTTAAGCTAAAACACCAATGACACACCGAGCTGTTTTTCGTCATCCTACGAGTTCAACTTTCAGCGACAATTCCTGAGTGGGACGAGTGACGATTGACGAGCGGACGAGTTGGAGGCGGCGAGGCGACTTTTCCGGGATCAGACAGCGAGCGCCGTCAGCGCTTGTGTCAGCTTGTGCGGTCCGCAGTGCTCCATGGTGACCCGTGCCCTCTGCCTCATCTCACAACAACCAATCTCGGTATAGATAAAGTCTCTATCTTCACTAGTCACTTAATGTGTATTATAGGTGTTAATTTCAGTGTAATACAGTATATTGATATTCAAACATCTTTCAATTTTTGTTCACGGCCATAATCATATCTATTTGGTTTGTGCAATTCAATGTTGGTCCACTCATTACTACTCATTTCTTAAAAGTTTCGTATGCATGTCTAGAGAGGGAAATTCAATTTCTGATTATATATTATTAAATGGGATCAACTAGTCAATGTGTGTTTTCTAAACACTGTCATGTCGTTGGTACAATGGCCGACACTTCCTCATGTCATTCAGTCAAAGCTCCAAATTCTCTACATTTCACTTCATATCATACGAGATTTAAACCGAGCAGGGTGAGGTAATCTCGGCCTCATGTCGGGATGAATCATTTCGTCAATACCCTTCAGTGTCATGCTCCTCCCCAGGCGTTAAGGATGTAATATTTGCAGTGTTCTATATTCCCAGATGTTATCCCTAATTTTATTCATAAGTGTTCAAGAATTTTAATGTGTGTTTTCATTTGTTGAATTCATTCTCAGTAATATACCGTATATATTTTGTTCAAAGTTCTTTCCCCCGCACGTCGGTTTATGCGGTTGGGTTTAATTTTGTTTGGGAGCATCTGTGGTAATGAAGTGATTCTAGTGTTCATTATGATACAAACAAAAACAAGTTTACTACTTGTCCTACGAGCGTTCGGGTGGCTGTTTCGCCCTCACAATTCATCTCGCTTGTGGCAACGAAGGTAATTCCGTAAGTTTTGATATCTCATTTCTAATTTTAGTGTTCTTTTTTCACACGTATATTACGTCAATTCGACAGTTAGTTTGAGTTTTCTTGCGAATTTTGAGTTATGTGTTTGAGTGTTACATCTTACGTACTTCTATTAACACGATGACAGATTATCATTTGCGGTCATTTGTGCGAGATTTATTAAGTGTTTCTACTCAATTCTGATTTCTTTTACGGATATTTTATAACATCTTTCCGTTTGATATAAGTCAGTTTGCGGACAATTGTTTTTAAAGATTTTAATGGTTTACATTTTGGAAGTTGTTACTTGATTGACTGTAGATGCAGTTTTCTATTTGGATTCAATCTAATTTTCTATTTCGTTCAGTAGTTTCCGGCAATTTGTTTTGGTACTTAAAGTGATTTATTTTTCTTACATTAATGTTACCCCTTTTAGTGTCTCGTTTTTTGTTTTTTAATACAGCTAAGAACTGTATAAATCGGTAGAATTTGTTTTGCGAATATCTGTGGCTAACCTTTTTTTTCACAATTCGATTTTGTCAAGTTGAGATTTTCCTTCACGTTTACTTAGTCATATTTTTTTATTACGGTGTATTCTATTCACGTGCTACGATGTTTTAAATCTAGTTAGTTTACTGTGCAAACGAGTTCAGTTAAGTTTTTCAACATTCATATTTTTGTTCATGATCATATCGAGTTGAGATCATCGGTCTCATTACCGTAGAGTTTTTACACAAAAGAAAGCAAGCAAGCAACAACATAACTCATGTCAATCATCTTAGGCCCAGAGGTATCATTTTGATATATTATATTCTTTGTCTGGAATGAGGGCATATTTACAGCATATAGATGTTTGAATATCTCTGTTTTGGACCTTTATTTGAAAAGAAATATACAAGAAAAATATTTTGTTTTGAGAGTTTTGCAATTTTGATTACACTGCAGAGAGTTTTGTGATGGTTTTGCCACCCCTGCTCGTCTCTCGGATATTTACATAAGATATAGGATATATTTGGGGTTGAGTGACGGTCCCTGAGCGCTGCCACTGTGTTCACGATGATGAGGGATGAGTAATGCTGTGAGGTGTGAATGTGTTGTGAGCATTTTGTGAGGTCTGGTATCGAGAGTTCCCACTTCGTCCTAGTTGTCACCAAAATTTCATATGTATCTTGCCTTTGCCGTGGTTTTGGCAGTGTTTGAATATCGTGACTCAATCGAGTCCAGCCGCATTCGATCAATAAAAACTCGATCTTGAGGGAAGAAGAAATTGAGCCATGGCTTTCTGAGGGTTAAGCTTGATGCCTTTTTGTGGAAACTACATAACCTAAATAACCTACTTCTTTGGCCCCAAATTGGCATTTTGAAGGTTTCAATTTTATTCCTGCATTTGTATGCATTCTATTACTTTAAACAAATGCTCAGAATGTTTTGGCCAAGTAGTAGAGTACACTATAACATTGTCTAAAATGGCTAAACAAATTTGCCAGGTCAACCCATGCAAAACCTCATCCTAACTAACTGGCCCATTACACATTCCAATCGGCAGTACAGTGACTTTATACAGGTGTGGCAGAGTGGTCTTGCCACTGGACTGGTAATCCAATGGACACGGGTTCGAATCTAATATGTCAATGGGAAGATATTATTGGGATGGAATTTGTGCTGTACCTAGTTTCAGTGCATTACCACAGCACACCGAAATGCAAAAAATAAATACCTTCATTGTTCCCTGATTAAATAGCACTGTATGAATATTCCCATATTAAAAATATGCTACACGGGGGCAATGCTTAGTGAGTTAATTGCTCAATAGGTGGCATTCTGAGAGTGAGGGTCTGATTCTGGGGAGGGAGACTGTGAAGCGCGAAGGCAGAGCAGCTTCAGAGATGAGATTGCTTCGAGCCAGGGTGCTTCGCATGTCTCACTCCCTAGACTGGAACAAGACCTCAAGGGCCTCACCGTGTTCAGCGGTTGAGTGTGCAGGCTCTCAGCCTATGCCCGAGAGGGAGTAGTTGGAATATAGATTTTTTTTTTTTTTTTTTTTTTTACATTCACTGGTAGAAAAAACGTTTTTTTCCTGGTCCTCCCTTCTCAACAGAAATTGCCAATATATGCTTTGCAATTATAAAGTAGAAAACAAGTATACCCATATGGGTGATTCCAGTTAATTAATTATTCGGGGAACAGGTTGTGCATCTTAACCCTCTCCGACATATGACGCGATTTTGAGCCTATTGGGGATACTTTAAAACCGTTACCATCAGGGGTATTTAGAAACGTTTAGTTTAGTTACTTCAACCTCTGCAGTTGTCTTTGAGTTAGCTGTGGGCAGAAAACTAATTTTGGAGAGGTAATTATAAGAGAGAGAACTCTATTTCTTATTGCTAATCTGGCAACCTCTGCGTCATATGTGCGTGAAAGGGTTAAATGGTGACGTCACTTGCTTTCCTATAGTCCACACAAAACCTCATACTGCCGTCTTAATTATTGTTACTAGTACTATAGGTGAGGACCAGGGACTTTTAGATTAAGTGATAAAGCCTTGTCAAAGCATATCCTGGATTTCTTTCATTTTTTCCTGTCTCATAATAGGGGTTTATTGTGATACGGTTGATGTATAGGTGGCCCTTGAGCGTGGACGTTGTGTTGATATCTGGTTTTAGTTAATCCATGGCCTTCATCATCCTGGGCAAAAACATCCCAATATTACCATAGTAATTCATATAGTCTACTAGCTTGCCCGGACTTCAGTTGGTTTGGAATTTCTGGTCAATCGGCCTGTTATGTCTATTGTATTTCTGTCTGTGTGACAGGAGTGACGTTTTCAAGTATTTTTCCCACGGTTTTAGATTACTGGGGCCTCTCCGAAGTTAGCAAGTACTACCCTCCTTTGTGAATGTGTAATAAGGATAGGGGTGACACGGACCTCGTTCATATCGTCGTATATTCGAAAGACGATATCAGTAGCATAATTGAGGCCTTAAAACATAAGCCTGGTTCTATTGACTCATACAATACTAGAATCTTAAAATACTTGAAAACATCAATTACTTCAATATTAACATCGATAATAAACAACTCCTTTACCAGTGGTATTTTTCCTAATAGTCAAAAAATTGCAAGAGTTATCAATAGTTTTAAGGAGAGGAAACGAACCAATTTAAACAACTACAGGCCTATATAAATTTTCCCTCTGCTAAGTAAAGTAATGGAACGAGCAGTATATAGGCAGGTTTATTCATATCTACAAACACAAAATACACTAAATAAACAAAAATATAGATTTCGAAAACATAAATCAACAGTCACTGATCACTTATAATATCTTTATGAAAATATAGACTCTGACAGAATAGTTTTTTTTCCTGTTTTTGGACTTTAGGAAAGCCTTCGATTCACTGGACCACACATTGCTGCTTCGTAAACTTTACTTTTACGGCTTTTGTGGCACAGTCTACACATGGTTTCAGTCCTACTTAAGTAATAGAAACAGTAAACTGTCGTTAATGCTAAACAATCACAACACATAATAACTCATGGAGTTCCACAAGGCTCTGTACTTGGTCCGCTACTATTTTTAATGTATAAAGACGATCTTCCAAAATTTTAATGCTACAACCTTCAGATATACACTATTTGCCGATGATAGCACACTCTCAACCACATTCCCCTCAAAATATGTGTAGTACTGAATGTAATAATACAAATGCAAAATTAACTCGTATAAACAAGCGCCTTATATCCAACAAAATTAGAATTAACGCATCAAACACAAATTACAGTGTTCTCTTATAGTCTAGACATAATATAAATCTCCCCTTAACAAAAATCGGCAATAATAGAATATCAGAAACTGATAACGTAAATTTGTTGAGAATATACCTTGATACACATTTCATTTTTGAATACCATATTAACCCACTGGACCTCAGCGACACACGCTATGTTTCGCCTATGTATGTAACCCCAAGCGACGCAACTGTTGCGTCCGGCTTAATTACTCTTGTCTTATGGCACCTAGATGGTTCAGGTTTGTATGGGTACTGCTTTAGTATCCCACACAATAATACTGTTGGTTGGAAACCCTCCAAGTCCAGCTGTGTGCGTGTGGACGCGCGCAGGAGTGATTTTCCAGTATTTTGCCTACCCATGTTAATTGCGACTTTCCGGTGCCTCACAGGACCCCTAAATGACCTAGGTGAGCGTTTGTTTGTGTTTTTTCATTACTAACCCATCCCATGTATTTTCAGAAGAAAACAAATTACAACCTGCCGGTCCATTGATGTACATTTATTATAAATCAGCTGGTGCTCAATGGGTTAAATACATATATTATCTTCTAAAATAATAAAATATGTCGGAATAATATACAAACTTAACAATTATTTTCCACAAAATATTCTGAGAACTCTATACTAATCAATGATACAGCCTTATTTACTCTATGGAATCGAAGCATATTTTGGTACATACTCAAACATAAACAATAAAATATCTGTCTTACCAAAAACAGGCGATTAGAGCTACATGTAGATTACCATAAAATGAACATACGTCCATGGCATATAAAAACATTAATATATTAAAACTAAAATATTTATTTACTGTACATACCAAATTGCAAGATTCATGTACAAGACCCTTTGTATGTCCCATAACTCTGAATTTTATACTGAACTACATACAAATCGGGATTTGTATACCTATGAAACGAGATATAGTGATAAACTTATAGCACCCACATTATCGAAGCACAAATCGAAAAACTCCATTTTCAACCAAGGTATATATATTTGGAAATAAATACCTTATACTATTTATCTGCATGTTTCCTTGGCAAAATTCAAATACAACTTGAAGAAGAGTCTTTTGTCAAACTATTTAATAAAATAATAAAATACTTGAATAAATAATTGTCTTTTCTAGAGATAGTTGGAACATGCTATATGTTCACTGACACTTGGTTGGAAATATCATAACCCAGTACTGTGCAATAACTGTTTTAATTCACTATTATAATATTGTTGCTATTGCTACTAGTATTACTGACGCAATTATTGTTATTATAACTATTATATTTAAAGATATATCTATTGTTATTCATGCTAATGGTAGTCATTATTATTATTATTATTGTTATTGTTATTATATATATTTTCATTATTACTATTTCATATTTATTTTTTGCTTACATATTGTAATTTTGTATTTTTTGTCTTCCTTCTTTGGTTTAGTTTTCTAGTTAGGTTGCCCTTAAAGCATTTTAGCGTAATCGGGCCCATGACTGTGGGAAGTCAAGTAATAACGCATATTTATAAAGATAAATCAAATTATTGCAGTTGTGGTGATGGTAAATATATAATATCCATATCTGGCTCGAAAATCCCTTCCGGTATACTGTATTTATTTTATTTTTTTTTTTTTAAAGAGACAATGAACGGAGGAAGGAAAAACACAGACAAAACAAAAAGGTCCATGTGCCTAAAGGTATCCTCCATTCATAAAATGTTTGTAACAACTGGATTTAAACTTTTGTATATTGTAAGTTTGTGGAAACCAACTCGAAGGAAGTTAATTCCAAAGAGTAGTAGTTCTAGGGATAAATGAATTTTGATAAGCAGAAGTGCTGCATTGCGGAGGAGAAAGTGTAAATTCATGGGCGCTCTCAGCTGCCCTAGTTCTACGGGGAAAGATGTGGAGAGGCGGCACAATTGAAGCAAGTTCCTCGGAACAATTGCTGTGAAAATATCTGTAGAATAATGCAAGGGATGCAACGTTTCTTCGTATGGATAATGTAGGAAGGTCCTGTGTGATTGTAGGGTTATTCATAAATCTAATAGCTTTATTTTGAATTTTGTCCAACTGCCTCAATGCAACCATTCCATTTCCACTCCACAGAGGTGAACAGTAATCCATCTGAGAACGCACATGACTTTTATATATTACGGCCAACTGCTCTTCAGTGAAGAATTATCGAACTCTGTACAGGACTCCCATTTTTTAGAGGCATTCTTAGCAATGCTTCTAACATAATGTGTCCAGCTGAAGTTAGTAGTTAATGTTACACCGAGAATGTAAATACTAGGGGAAGTGGGAATATTCACATCATTAAAAAATATATGGGAGTCAGTGACATTCTGTCGGTTAGAAAATTGAATGTACTTGGTTTTCTGTGCATTAAAGGAAACTAGATTCTTTTGTCCCCATTCATTAATTCTAGAAAGGTCCTGGTTCAGAGAAATTGCAGTGTTTATTTTTGAATTTATAAGATCGGGTTGGGTGAAAGAATTGGTAAATGTGAAGGAACTGTGGAGTGTCGAGTCATCTGCGTAGGAATGTATTGGATTATGAGTGGTAGATACGAGATCATTGATATGAATGAGGAACAGAGTTGGGGCCAAAACTGATCCCTGGGGAACACCAGCATTTATTGAGTGAAATTGAGAATAAAGGCCATCTACCATTACACATATTTTTCTGTTATGAAGAAAAGAAGAAATTAGTGGAACTAATGATGCAAGGCCGTAGTGTCACATCTTCGACAATAAGGATTGATGCCAGACTCTATCAAATGCCTTTGATATATTTATCCAGTGCTATTGTATGTGTTTCACCATGTTGGTCTGTAGCTTGGTTGATTTGATGCGTAAGAAGGCAAAGAATTTCTGCAGTTGATCGACATCGTCTAAAACCATATCACTGATTAATTTATTATTCTCAAGATGCTTAATTATGTGATTATTTAATATAATTTCAAAGACTTTACCAAGAGTGGAAGTTATAGCTATTGGTCTGTAGTTTGATGGATCTGAAGAGGCACCTTTTTTAGGAACTGGATGGATGTTTGCTTCTTTCCAGGATACTGGGAAGCATGTGGTATGAGTACACAGACGGAAATTTGTTGCCAATACAGGAGCGAGCACCAAGGAGCAATTCTTAAGTACTATTGGAGGAATTTCATCTGGACCAGGAGCTTTATCTACTGAGAGATTCTGCAAAATAGTTTTGACATGTCTGGTGTGGATCTTAAGTGAAGGAATTTCAGGCGAATTAAAATTAAGTACAGGGATATCTTGATTTATTTCATCTAAGGTTGAGTTGGTGGAGAAAATATCCGCAAGAAGGTTAGCTTTACCTCGTGGGTCACTTACAAGATTGCCAGTCGGAGATTTTAATGGTGGAATGGATGAAGCAGTAGTGAAGTTGGATTTGAATGAGTTTAGAGTAGACCAAAATATTTTGTTATCATTTGGATTATTTAGAAGTTTATTTGCCTGCTTGTGGAGAAAGTTTGATTTAGTTAGGTTTAATACAGTTTTGGCATGATTTCTGATGTTTCTAAAGTAATTAAAGGCTTCATGTGTTTTTGATCTTGTGTGTGCATTGTAGGCTATTGCTTTTTGTTCAGTTACTCTAGCACAATTATGGTCAAACCATTTAGGTGAATTAGATCTTTTACTGTACTTTTGATGAGGAATAAAAGTTTCCATTCCAATTTTTACAAAATCTTGTATGTGGCTCAAGGTGGAGTGCGCATCATTAGAAAAGAAAGAGGTCCAGGGAATATCAATAAAGAAACCTTGAAGACCCTCCCAGTCTGCCCTATCGTAATGCCATTTAGTCACCAAAACAGGTTCAGAGTGGGAAGGTGTGGTAGGTGATAGACAGGTGGCCTGTATCAGACAGTGATCAGAAGATCACATCAGATGGATTTCGATAATTTTGAATGTTTTTGGAGGCAACAAGATTTGTTCCAGACGTGGACACAAACTGGGGTTTGATGCTGGTTCTGGATTAATCGACACTGCATTGGATGTTTACTCCCAAATGACTCATAATGTCGATTCCTAAATAACCATCTACTCACGAGGGTGAATCACTGTCTAAAACAGACGCTGTGATCCCCGAAGGAATGGCCACGAATGAATCGCCCCCATGCACCTCTGTCCCCAGTCAGTCGACGCCCCTCCTCCTATGCAGCACTGCTTTCATGAATAGACTTCTTAACTCCGTATCCTGACCATTCAACCTCACCTCACACTCTGACTGCACCCCTTTCAATGACCATAATCTTTTTCTTCCCCGCATTTACCTTCAGTTCCATTGTTCACATACTGTTCCAAACATATTTATCAGACCCTGCAACTTCCATTCACTATCGCTCATCAGAACCGTATCGTCAGCAAACAGCAGTACAGGCAACTTTCACTTAATTCCGTCCCTTATCAGCGTTACACCAACATCCACTGCTCTTCCTTGTATTTCTTTCATGACTCCATCCATATATATATTGAACAACCATGGGGATATCACACACCCTTGCATTAACCAAACATTCAGATCAAAGAACTCGCTCTGTTCATTCTCCACACGTACTGCTTGATGCCTTCGCAAACTCCTACAAGCTCTTTACTGCTTTAAGCAACTTGCCAGCTACTCTGTATATTCTCAGTACTTTCCACAGACCTTCTCTATCAACTCTGTCATAGGCCTTCTCCAAGTCTATAAAGGCAGGAATTACTTTTGTCGTTTCTCCAGATATTTCTCCACAACACATTTCATAGAAAAAAATCTGGTCTACTCATCCTCTTCAATTCCTAAACTCGCCCTGCTCGTCACCTACCGATTTCTCCATTTTTGCCCTCACTTCCCTACTACGCTTAGAAGACATATCCCTTGGTGATTACAACACACTCATCTCTCCCCTTTACTCTTATACAGGGCGAATATTATGCATATATGCTGGCCTCAAAGTTCCCAAGCTAAATTCCCTTCCATCGAATATTTAGAGTTTAGGTATTGCAAATAATGTTAAGGGCTTCTCTTCCGGCCCCTGTCAGTATTATTTGAGTGGGGAAAGCAGGTCTTAAGTATTGTTGATTTGGGGAAAAAATTTGGCTAACAGACCGCTCTGGTATCTACAAGCATGTTGGCGACTCCGTTTATTGCCATGATTTCACAAGGCGATTTTCCATGCAATGTCTTAACGTCCTCATAGCGGCTCTTTATGAGTGGTTTTCTGTAAAGATATTCTGGCTTTGATGCCTCTTCAGTTTCTATCACAGCTGGTCTCCCACTTGGTTCGCTCAGCTTGGATATATTTCCCATGTCATCTGTTGCAAACATCCAAGTTGGGGAATTGACATAGCCTCCGTCCCTTCTATAATCTACCACCACTGCTCCAATACTATCTTTCATAGGGGGCGCAGGGAGGAAGAGAGAGCTTGGGATACTCTAGGCAGTCTAGGGTGTTTTGTGATCTAAAAGGACAATTTTGTGAAACATGTCCTATTTGACCGTACAAGAAGCAATTGTGACGTTGACCACTCCGTTAGAACCGCATGGCTTGTCCTACAGTGACTCACTAGGATCGCCAGGGCAGTGGATGGGGCTACAGTTTATGTATTAGAGTGTGCTTTATTTCATATGAAAGCTCGTGTCATGGGCAGTCCAGAAAGGCTCTTTGTTTTCGCCCATGTCAAGGCTTTATATATTTAATTGTAAAGTATATGTTTTGTCATTAACTAGTAATGATAGGATCTGGGAGAGAGAGAGGGAGTAGAACAGAGTGAGAGGTGGCGCGCAGTGTTTTTTGTCCCACTCGATGACGTCACGGCTGGCTGCCTCGCGGGGGTTGGTGGAGGGAGGTCCTTACCATGCTGTGAGCTCTGTTAGTGGTTAGTTGACTTGTAACCGCTGTTTTCCCACGCGGCTCGAGCTAGTGCGAGTATATATACTGGTTCCTCGCCACTCTCTCCCTCAGATCTGGTTTCTAGAACACACCCATCTTTTTTTTTCCCTTGCTATCTATCCCCGCTCCGTACCTGAGAATCTTTTCCTCTTGTTACGACCGGGCACTCGGGTACACTAGGGCTCTTACACAGGACTCGAGTATGGCTCGCTGCCACAACGGAAACACACGATCCCAACCCCAGAGTACTGCCAGCCGAACAAAAAACGCCACTACCCTCCAGAGTTCTATCTGCTATAACGGGGTATACAAGAACTCGGTACTAGCGTTTCACACAACAGACTAATAACTAGACGGGAGTTATCTAGTCTGGTCAACAATCAAACAAAGAAGAAAGTACTACAACACTAAAGAATAGTGTTGGCCGAAGCCGAAGTAATCCACCCTTGAACTAAGAACTTAAGAAGTCCTCCACCCTCTACTTCGGATCGGCACTATTACGTTACGTTAAACAATAGTCCTCGAGCATCAAGCAAGGAATCTTCTGATAAGTTAGATGCTTCTCGAATACTCATAAGAAGTAAGTATCGGATTTTGAACAGCAATTTAATGAATAACTCACTGGTAATTAAAGGCTTTAAATTGACATAAGAAGAATTATAAGAATAAGCAATAGGATATGGCAAACATTAAGAAGAAGTACTCCGACAATGCACTGGCAATAGCCTACTAAGATTGTGCTCGTGGGCCACTAATCTCTGAAGTAGCTAAGCGTGCCACACATGAAATCAATAGTGCAGAAACAATAATATACATAAGGAGAAGCTTCAATACTATGCTGTATCTGCTGGTCGAGCAAAGTCTAGCTGGGATACATAAGGTTAAGAGACAATGGCTGAGCAAGCGGCTCGTAGCCTAGCGAGGTCCTTAAGACTGTGCGGCCAAATTACGGTAGTTGACGGGATGCTCTCTTGAGAGATCCAGATCACTAGTATCTGGTTCTCTCCTGGCGATCCTCTCAAAGTCAACAAATGAGATAACACAGTGTTGGGTGGCATAGGCAAAAGCCCTCACTCGCAACACAGTGCTAAACTCCCACGGTACACAGTCAGAAAGACCACCTAGGCGTTCCACGTCTCCGTTGCAATTGTACTGGTTCAACCGCAACCTAGTACTCATAGGAAATCACAACTCAGAAACCCTATCCCAGTCTAGCATTGCCTAAACCAGCAGAAAACAGGAACATGAATAATCGCACACAGGGAAATGCATATACGAGTGCAACAAACATCAATCAATCCTATTCTAGTTAACCCTTCCAAAAATAGGCTATCTAACAGGCACTTATCTCGTGAGAACTCAAGCGATAATACTTTGGCTGACTAAATCTGCACCAAAGGGGTCATGGAGGTTAAACAGGGACGAGAAGAGAAGAAGATAGACTGTTCAGAGAGTAGAGAAAGTTCACATCAGTCGGAAGAATATGGATAGTTGCAAGGGATATGAGAGGTCGCTTTGCCTGATGAGTTCTGAGGAAAATGCGGCGGGACCTCCCTTTTTATACTCGGCCCTTTAGTGAGCATAACGCCAACTACTAAGGACCGCCCACTGGCAATCATGACGTCATCTTCTCTCTCAATCTGGGATCGACAAAGAACTTCCCACGCGCTGAGAGGGAGGAAGGGGGGAGGGAGGAGGGAGTGAGGCCTACACACCTCGTGGCGCGCTCACTGGCCGCCGTTACATAACTCTCTCTCTCATCATTGTATATAAGTCCCACACACAATACTTATAACTAATGATATAAAATAGAACTCGTTGACTTAGAAGAAAACAAAATACATAATGATAATACTTATAGTACAACGGTTCACATAAACTGAGTCAGGAAACTCTACACAGACTACAGCCAAAGTTCCTGCCCTGACGATCCTAGCGAGGGTGGGGCCTGACTGGGCGTTCTGTACAGCATGCTCATACTCGACATGCGTCACACCTCCCCCAAGATTTTACTTGCTCAACCCTGAGCTAAAATCTGATATACAGAACCCCATCAAACCCCTCACACCCAGCGACCGCATGGCACTAAAACAACGCTGAGTTTATCACTAAAACACATCTTATAAAAAAAAAATTCACATTTCATAACTCCTCCCAACAATAGTAAAAGACATGATATCATGCTCCCAGAGCGAGCTTACAGCAGCTCAGCCGTTTGATAGTTCGTGGACTACTCAAACACTATAGGCTATGACAAACTTATACAATTATCTATATCAAAAAGAAAGAGTTTTTTTATATGATTTTTATATTTTAATATGTTTTTTCCCGGCTGCACTATAAGGGCAGCCTATTTTCTTCTATACCAAACGCTCAACAATCCTGCTTTACGACCCAATACGCTGGGCTACAACCGCGAGCCAACAAGCACCAAGCGCAAAATACTACTCAAACCAAAGCAGGAGGCTACCCGTGTGTCAATCGCTTCGGGATCATACACCTGTGATAGCCTACGACTGATCATCTACCCTCGATAAACAATCCGCAATCACATTGTCACATCCCGCAATATGCCGGATGTCCAGGTTATACTCCTGCAACATCAATGACCACCGGGTCAGTCTCATATTGCGATTGTGAAATTGATTTAGGAATCTCAAAGGGTGATGATCAGTGTAGATAACCACGACTGGGCCATAGGCTGGAACATACACCTCGAAGTGCCTGAGTGACAGCACAATCGCCAGTAATTCCTTTTCTATTGTAGAATAGTTCTTTTGTGCAGCATTGAACTTCTTAGAAAAGAAACTTACTGGGTGTTCCACACCTTCATTGTCTGTCTGTAGCAAGACGGCACCAGCCCCTACACCACTAGCATCTGTTGCCAGCTGAAAAGGCCTGTTAAAGTCTGGGGCCCTGAGTATCGGGTGAGTACACAGCAAATGCTTCACTAAATTAAAAGCCTTTTCACACTCAGGCGCCCACAAAAACTTTTTGTCTTTAGATAACAAATCTGTGAGAGGTGCCAACACCGTAGAGTAACCTTTTATAAAGCGTCTGTAGTAGCCTATCATACCCAAGAATCTCATGATCTGCTTCTTGGTGGTTGGGTGCGGAAATTTATTGATAGCCTGTACCTTGTTCTGAGGAGGGCACACCTGTCCCCTTCCCACTACAAACCCAAGGTACTGCACAGTGGCTTTTACGAAGTCACACTTTGCCAAATTTACTACCAGACTTGCTTCACTAAGTTTCCGGAACAAGGTCTCCAGGTGCTCACAATGGCTCTCAAAGTCGTCATCATAAATGATTACATCGTCCAAGTATACGGTGCAATTTGGAATGTCCTTGACAATTTCATTCATCAGGTTCTGAAACGTTGCTGGTGCATTCTTAAGTCCGTAGGGCATAACATTACACCGGTAAGTACTCCCGTCCACCACAAAACCACAT
>JBAKBP010030108.1:0-26180 GCA_037953745.1 Lithodes maja | reverse complement strand
CAAACTGATTGCTGCTGGTGACAATATATGCAAACATTCTTTCTAGCATTATCATTTCAACTACCTTACTCACCACACTAGCAAGTGCTACTGGGCGGTAGTTGTCTTTAGCTGTAATTTTACCTGATTTATCTTTAATGACAGGAACAAGTATTACGGATATCATAGACTCCGGCAGGACACCATGCGTAAATAGACTGGTGATGCAAGAACTAAGTTTATCTATTAACAACTTATCTGCATATTTAAGATGTTCTGCATATATATACCATCCAGCCCACAAGCTTTCTTTAGGTTAAGTTTTCTTATGGCCTTCTCAAGATCACTTTCAGTCACTTTAATGTCTTCATAATTACTATCTTTCACATATTGAATTGCACCATTAGTAGATCTTTGGTTTACACTGTTAAGTAGTTCCTTAAAATGAGTTTTCCATAAGTCAGCAATGTTCTCTTCACCCGTAACCCCCTCAACACAGACAGGTAATGGTGTGTTACAATTTTGCATGGATCTGATGTCCTTCCAAAAACAGTTAGTATCCTTTTCTGCCAGACTCTTTGCAAGGGCTTCCTTCCTTAATTGGTTTTCATTTTGCTTAATAAATCTAATGGCATATTTGGTCCTAGCCTTTGCTCTTTTGTGAAGTTCAAATATAGGCCCCTGTCGGGGCTGACCTACTTCAAGCCAATGAGACCTAGCATCTCTGGAGGCCTGATACAGGTCAGCCACATAGTCTTGCCAACCTGGCTTATTGAATGAGGACTTATATTTATGGCTATTAAAAATACTTTCCCCCGCTTTTGATAAAGAATCTATTATACTATTGTAAAATTTAATAATGTCCTTTCTGTGTTGTGCATCACTACATTTTGGATCCCTGCATTGTGCTACACCATTACCATCATATTGCACCCTATTTAATAAGTCTTTGGTTTTATCACAGTACATTTGGCACTCTTCATTTGAGATTACATTCCATGGAACTTTTGCCTTGATGCTATTGCTAGTTTCTGTTATTTCCGGTGCCTTATTAATTTGGATTGTTAATTCTATAGGTATGTGGTCGTCATCCGTAATGTCGTATCTTATGGCCATTTCTGAGATAGTCATGAAAGTCAGAGCTAGAGATTGCATGATCAAGCCACGACCTGGTCTCCCATGCTTCACTAACATATGTATAGCTATTTTCTGGAAGCAGGTTTTTGGAGGACAAAATTAAACCTTGCTCCTCACAAAACCTTAACATATGTTTAGCAAACATGGAACCACCCAACTCGTGAGGGGTAGCATTCCAATCACCTACCACTGAGTAACACGTTATCTCTAATTCAGAAATTAGGCCACCAAGCTCCCCTAACTTTTCCAAATAAAGTTCTTCATTTTCTGCACACTGATACGGTAAGTAAACACAAAATATTGCAAATTTTCTGTGTCCCACTTCCAGCTGTATTCCCGCACACCAGCTTAAATTTGTCTCAATGGTTTTAATTACACTATCTAGGCACGATCTCCACATTATTGCAACTCCCCCTGGGGGGTGACCTGCCACAATACCATAAATAAGGTGTCACCTTCTAGTGCGATACATGTGAAGCACCAACACCTCCAAGCTTCACTCAAATATCTTGGGGCCTCTAAAAAGTTACAGGCTACTGGACAGGGTTGAGTCCCGAGATTGATACAAAATATATATAATAGTAATTCCATACACTTGCTTCGTATTCTATCTATCTTTTGTATCTATCTATTGCAGAGTTCGCCACCTGCAAGTGGCACCGATGAGGACACCGCCCTTCGCTGTTTTGTAAAAGGTTTATTACCCTAGACAGGTTGCCGACAATGACAAGTCCTATCCACCCGGATATTTATAGGGTTGTCTCTCCTACATGGGTTGTCGACCAAGGCTGATGAGTCCCATCCACCTGTGCATTAATATCATGGTCAGTTTTCCACCGCTGGCTTTGATGCCGCCATATTCAGAGCGTACCCTACCCAAGCATTATAATTTACTTTAACTATATAAGGGAAACAAACTAAAATACCGCACACGTACACCCCCCCCCTCCCCCCTCCAACACACAGACACATTATTCAACAACAGCCTTGAACCCGTCTGACCGACAAAATCAATATATTTTAAATAGTTCCAAATTCCGTTTAACATACTCTTTCTCAAGTTACAATAGACTAATTTATGAGCCATAACATTTTGTAACACTCGTGAACGGGGTAGACAACTTAGTCATAGATATAAAAATATCACGAGCAGAATGGATGTTATCTTTCTGTAATAATGCTCAACTCTTTAAGGGGGGTCACAGGCTTTTTTCCACTCTTTTTCTCTCTTTCTCTGGCTTGTATCTAATCGGCCCCATTCAGCCTACTGTTTTAAGACGTTTACTTCCATCCAGGTGTTGATTGTTTCCTGGCGAGCAGTGCGAGCCAGCATATTTTGTTTAAAGTTTTTGACAGCAAGCTAAATTTGTACATTTTTCGATAGAAAAATTTCTCCGGCAAAGCCAGATTTCTCCATACAATGCTGGTTCGCTATCGCTCACCAGGAAGAAATTGACACCTGGATGGGGATAAACGTCTTACAACAGTAGGCTGAATGGGGCCGATACAAGCCAGAGAAAGAGAGAAAAAGAGAAAAAAAAGCCTGTCACCCCCCTTAAAGAATAAAAGGGCCGTGTCCTTTTCTTTTCTTTTCTAACAAAATATAAATACTTCTAAAAAAAAAATCCGAAAAAATCGAATCTGTCGATAAATTAATATAGTTTAATATATTTTACTTACTCTCAAGAGTCTTCCCGCAGTCCGCCGGGGGAACTCTTAAGAGTCTCCCCGCAGCTCCCGGGTTAAGGGGAGGTTTTTAGTTTGGTCTCTAGATATCCATCAAGCTTAAAATTACACCCCCTTGAGCCCCTTTCAAGATAAATTTGTACATTTTTCGGTAGAAAAATATCCCGGCTGAAAGCCGGTTCCTCTTAAATTACAGGCTCGCTATCGCTCGCCAGGATAAAATCGACACCTAAATTGCACGAAAGGTCTTAAAATTATTTAGGTGTACCGATACATATAAGAATATTTTATACTCTGCAATCCGATTTTGCTATGAACACAATGCCACTCAACTATCCAAATTAATCCTTTCACGCACATACGACGCAGAGGTTGCCAGATTAGCAATAAGAAATAGAGTTCTCTCACTCTTATCATTACCTCTCCAAAATTAGTTTTCTGCCCACAGCTAACTCAAAGACAACTGCAGAGGTTGAAGTAACTAAACTAAAGGTTTCTAAATACCCCTGATGGTAACAAAGGCTTTAAAGTATCCCTAATAGGCTCAAAATCGCGTCATATGTCGGAGAGGGTTAATGTTTATTGGAGAGAAGCCATCATATTTACTTACCTTACCTAACCTGTCCTAATATGGCTAGCAGAGTACGTTCTCGTTCTCTGGGTACACAATTTGACATCATAATACATACTCTCTCTCTTTCACACACACACACACACCTTTTCAATATCAATTCAACATACGGTATTGGTACGGTATGTTACGACCGGGCACTCGGGTACACTAGGGCTCTTACACAGGACTCGAGTATGGCTCGCTGCCACAACGGAAACACACGATCCCAACCCCAGAGTACTGCCAGCCGAACAAAAAACGCCACTACCCTCCAGAGTTCTATCTGCTATAACGGGGTATACAAGAACTCGGTACTAGCGTTTCACACAACAGACTAATAACAAGACGGGAGTTATCTAGTCTGGTCAACAATCAAACAAAGAAGAAAGTACTACAACACTAAAGAATAGTGTTGGCCGAAGCCGAAGTAATCCACCCTTGAACTAAGAACTTAAGAAGTCCTCCACCCTCTACTTCGGATCGGCACTATTACGTTACGTTAAACAATAGTCCTCGAGCATCAAGCAAGGAATCTTCTGATAAGTTAGATGCTTCTCGAATACTCGTAAGAAGTAAGTATCGGATTTTGAACAGTAATTTAATGAATAACTCACTGGTAATTAAAGGCTTTAAATTGACATAAGAAGAATTATAAGAATAAGCAATAGGATATGGCAAACATTAAGAAGAAGTACTCCGACAATGCACTGGCAATAGCCTACTAAGATTGTGCTCGTGGGCCACTAATCTCTGAAGTAGCTAAGCGTGCCACACATGAAATCAATAGTGCTTAAACAATAATATACATAAGGAGAAGCTTCAATACTATGCTGTATCTGCTGGTCGAGCAAAGTCTAGCTGGGATATCTAAGGTTAAGAGACAATGGCTGAGCAAGCGGCTCGTAGCCTAGCGAGGTCCTTAAGACTGTGCGGCCAAATTACGGTAATTGACGGGATGCTCTCTTGAGAGATCCAGATCACTAGTATCTGGTTCTCTCCTGGCGATCCTCTCAAAGTCAAGCAAATGAGATAGCACAGTGTTGGGTGGCACAGGCAAAAGCCCTCACTCGCAACACAGTGCTAAACTCCCACGGTACACAATCAAAAAGACCCCCTAGGCTTCCCACGTCTCCGTTGCAATTGTGCTGGTTCAACCAACCTAGCACTCATAGGAAATCACAACTCGAGGAACCCTATCCCAGTCTAGCATTACCTAAACCAGCAGAAAACAGGAACATGAATAATAGTACACAGGGAAATACATATACGAGTGCAACAAACATCAATCAATCCTATTCTAGTTAACCCTTCCAAAAATAGGCTATCTAACAGGCACTTATCTCGTGAGAACTCAAGCGATAATACTTTGGCTGACTAAATCTGCACCAAAGGGGTCATTGAGGTTATAAACATGGACGAGAAGAGAAGAAGATAGGCTGTTCAGAGAGTAGAGAAAGTTCACATCAGTCGGAAGAATATGGATAGTTGCAAGGGATATGAGAGGTCGCTTTGCCTGATGAGTTCTGAAGCATGGTGGCAAAAACCTCTCTTTTTATACTCGGCCCTCTAGCGGCATATCTCAAACTACTTAAGGACCGCCCACTGGCAATCATGACGTCATATTCTCTCAATCTGGGATCGACAAAGAACTTCCCACGCGCTGAAAGGGAGGAAGGGAGGAGGAAGGAGGGAGTGAGGCCTACACACCTCGTGGCGCGCTCACCGGCCGGCGCCACATAACTCTCTCTCTCATCATCATATATAAGTCCCACACACAATACATATATACAATGATATAAAATAGAACTCGTTGACTCAGAAGAAAACAAAATACATAATGATAATACTTATAGTACAACGGTTCACATAAACTGAGTTAGGAAACTCTACACAGACTACAGCCAAAGTTCCTGCCCTGACGATCCTAGCGAGAGTGGGGCCTGACTGGGCGTTCTGTACAGCATGCTCATACTCGACATGCGTCACACCTCCCCCAAGATTTTACTTGCTCAACCCTGAGCTAAAATCTGATATACAGAACCCCATCAAACCCCTCACACCCAGCGACCGCATGGCACTAAAACAACGCTGAGTTTATTACTAAAACACATCTTATAAAAAAAAAATTCACATTTCATAACTCCTCCCAACAATAGTAAAAGACATAATATCATGCTCCCAGAGCGAGCTTACAGCAGCTCAGCCGTTTGATAGTTCGTGGACTACTCAAACCTTATAGGCTATGACAAACTTATACAATTATCTTCATCAAAAAGAAAGAGTTTTTATATGATTTTTTATATTTTAATATGTTTTTTCCCGGCTGCACTATAAGGGCAGCCTATTTTCTTCTATACCAAACGCTCAACAATCCTGCTTTACGACCCAATACGCTGGGCTACAACCGCGAGCCAACAAGCACCAAGCGCAAAATACTACTCAAACCAAAGCAGGAGGCTACCCGTGTGTCAATTTACCCAGGATCATATACCCCTGAACGACCACATGCAACCTCGTTGTCACAACCGGCAATATGGCTTATGTCCAGGTTATATACCAATAACCTTAGTGACCACCTGGTCAGCCTCATATTCCGATTGTGAAACGGGTCCAAGATCTTGAGAGGGTAATGATCTGGGTAAACTACACCGACCGGACCATAGGCTGGAACATAGATCTCGAAATGCCCCAGCGCATCATTGTCCTTTTCACTTTCATTCATCAGGCTCTGACACGTTGCTGGTGCATTCTTAAGTCCGTAGGGCATAACATTGCACTGGTAGGTACTCCCGTCCACAACAAAACCACATACCTCTTTAGCGCGCTCGGACAAAGTTACACGCAACGACCACTCACGACATTCCTTATCCCTCAGATCCTTCGTCCACACGTAATCCAGCTCTGCTTGCACCATAGGCTGTCGAGCAGGATTTATACGGCAGGGAATTAAACTGAGCCTTGCACTATCTCCAGCCTGCATGTCGGATTCTACCCCGTACCTCAGGCCTGGAGAAGCAACAAACATGCGAAAGTACTGCCATAGCCTAGTAAATAACTGCCTTGCACTGTCTCCACGAACAACATGCCTTGTGCCCTCCCACAACCCAGCCGAGACCGCAGCTTCTAACCTGTAGTCTCCCTCCTTCTCCACCTTCGTCCCTAGAACAGCCAGGTCATGAGAGGGACAATCAGTACCACCCGTGCAGTC
Organism: Lithodes maja; assembly: GCA_037953745.1. Taxonomy (NCBI): domain Eukaryota; kingdom Metazoa; phylum Arthropoda; class Malacostraca; order Decapoda; family Lithodidae; genus Lithodes; species Lithodes maja. The sequence continues at coordinate 19,557 of JBAKBP010030108.1, read as the reverse complement.
ACTCCCACAGTTCATTATAGCTAAGGCTTCCCCGCCGATACCGTACATGCGCACCCCCACATTCCTTGTGACGACATCTGCCTGCGCAGCATCACCGCTTTTAGCGACATGGCCAGATACAGTCGGTCTGTGGTAGGGCTGTTGCATTAGACTAGAGCAGCATTGGGAGGCTATGCGACGACCGGGCACTGCGATACCACAGCCGACCTTACCAATCTGCTCAATGTCCTCCTTTTGACCACCACCCTTGGCAGCCATGGGTCGACCCTGACCTGGCAACCATGCCAAGGCCTCGTCGCCCACCTTAAACCACCGAAACAACGAGGCTAACGGTCTTTTAACAGTCACATGACCTGCCTGCGGAACATCTCGCACCGCCCGAGTTGTGAGACTCAGGGGCTCGGCACGACCAGTGGGGTATGAACCGAGCTGGTGCTGGAGTGCTGCACACTGCTGCTCAGGCAGGTGCTCTAGCACTTCCACAGCCACCAGACTCGTGTCCCCCGCCCACTGCTTCGCCGAGACATGACAATCCCTACTCTCCTCCACCTGTGCCCTACTGCCCCCCTCTCCTTCTCCACCTTGGCCGCGGCAGACCAACGCAGGGACAGTAGGCTGCTCAGGTGGTTGCCTCACAAACTCCTCCAACAGGTTCACACGACATGCTTCCCCGTCCTCGTGTTTAATCTCGACAGCACCATTACCACACTTCTGAACTTCCGGATCCTCCAACTGCAGTTTACAAATATCTGAGGGAACCAACCTGTCTAGATGCTTCCGAAGCAACCCAAGTCCTTCCCCAATATCAAACTGAGCAACCCTTTTTTCTCTCCGTGTGCAACGTTGCTGCCCCGGAGTCTCTTCCGGCCCTACCTCCTCACTAGCTGTGACAGGTCCTGGGGCCTCTCCAGACTCTAACATAGGTGCCAATACTGAATCACCCAGGAGAGCCGCCGAGTCAAAACTCTTAAAACCAACTCCAGCTTTAGCCTCCTCCTGTTGATCGTTCCTCTGCTGGTCTGAAGACGGAGGACTAGGCTGTGACACTTTAGCTGCCCGAGCTCGGGTGACAGCACACGCCATGGGTTGTGCCTGGCACCGCTCGACACACTCTTGTTCTCCCCCACTCACGTCGGCCGGCCTCTCGGCAACGACTAAGGGTAGAACCTCAGAAGCGGGCATTGCAAAGTCGTTGCCGAGAAGAAGGTCGACGCCCTCCACTGGCAGTTTCTCCACAATCCCGACATCCAATTCACGTGTCACACCATCCACCTCCAACTCCAACCGCACCAGCGGGTATGACCGAGTTGCATTAATACCCTGCACCACTACCACCCGAGCCACATTTATAGGGTAGCCAGTCAAGTTATTCATCAGAGTCTGGGAAGCACCTGTATCACGCAAGACCTCTACTCCATGCTTGCGCCCCGCCCACATCACGCAACCCCGTCCTCTATGGTCGCAAAAAACATCCTGAGCAGGGTTCGAGCCTCTCAGGTGTTTCTGCATTGGCTGTGCCTCAGCCTCTGACGAACTGCCCCGGGCAAACTCAGAAGACTTCGGAGACACACCAATGTTGCAGGCCAAAGACACAGCTGCTGTAGGTGGTTTGCTAGGACAGACTCTTGCAAAGTGCCCCTTTTCATGACAAAGATAACACTCCAACTCCCCTCTGGGCTTCCCTTGGTACTGGGAAGGGCCCGGCCCCTTCTTAAATGGGACGGTGTTAGTCTTGTGGTCAGTCTTGGTATCATAGCTCTTGTACTTGTTTGCATAATGTATATCACTAACTCGGGGGGGTGGGGTGTCACGCCCCTTGTTACCTGCCTCACTACGCTGGGCAGACCCGCACCCACGAATTAATGATAGCCGGAGGTCAGCCATCTCAGCTGCCTCCTGTAGAGTTTTAGGGTTCTTTTCTTTAATAGTTAAAGTCATATCTGCACCAGTACACTTATAAAACTGCTCGAGCAGAAACAGCTCAGTCAACTGTTCGGCCGTCTCAGCTTTCTCAGAACGTGTCCAGTTAGCAAGTGCATCTTTTAAGTCCCGGGCATGTTCAAGAAAGGTCGCCTCCCTAGTCTTCGTAACACCCCGAAACTTCAATCGATATGTTTCTGGTTGCAACTCGTATGCCCGTAGGACAGCTCTCTTCAATACTGGGTAGTCAATGCAAGACTCTAAAGGCAGTGCATCATAAGCCTTCAGACCCTTACCCGTAAGTCTTGAGGAGACTAGAGCTGCCCACTTCTCTTCAGGCCAATTATGCTCCCTACACTTCTTCTCAAAACGATTAAAAAATTCTGTGACTTCAGTTTCACTAAATGCCGGCACCAACTTGACTAAGTGGGACAAGGACTGTTCTCTTACTTGGCCCTCACGGCCCATCCGAATCCCTGTCGACTCTGCACGAGTCTTATCTAAATCTATTTGAGCACAATATTTCTCTGAGTCGTACCTAAGCTCAGCCTCGTGCCTCCTAACCTCAATCTCATGCTTCCTAGTCTCAGCCTCAATCTCATACTTCCTAGACTCAATTTTAGCAAGCTCAAGTCTAAATATCATATCTGGAGACAGGCAGGAAGAGGGAGCTGCCACTACTGAAGGAGGGGGGGCAAGAACTGGGGAACCACCATACGCACCGCCCGAGGGCACTCCAATCTTCCAATTCTCATCCCTCTGTGGGAGAGTGCTAACCTCCGGCAACTGAGTGGACGGCACTGTGGGAGTCGAGTGAGAGGGGATCTGGGGAGGAACCCCCCCAAACGCCCTCTCCTCCGAAACCCCATGTCGCCCACGCAACACCCAGGAAATCAGCTCCCCCTTGGACATCCCTCCTACATTGGATAGACCCAAAACCTTGGCTATCAGGTGCAAGCCATAAACATTCACCCCAGTCAGCCTCTCCTCCGTCACGTGGTACTGCTTACTCACAAAAAGTCTAGCATCCTCCTCACTAGTTACTAACGGCACCTCCTCAAATAGCATCTCTCGCTCCTCGTCAATACTAGGGCCCGACATACTGAAGTTCACCAAAAATTTCTCGAGACAAAAGTGTTAAACTCCCTTATGCAAGCACTAATTACTAAATTAACTGGAGTCTCTTAAATGCTCTCCTAATTGCCTTACAAAAAAAAAATATTCTTCAATATGTACGCTAAAGTACGAACAAACAAATGTTGTACAACTCTGCAAAAAATTATACTGTTCACAAAATCCTAAGCAAGGTCGCCATTTGTTACGACCGGGCACTCGGGTACACTAGGGCTCTTACACAGGACTCGAGTATGGCTCGCTGCCACAACGGAAACACACGATCCCAACCCCAGAGTACTGCCAGCCGAACAAAAAACGCCACTACCCTCCAGAGTTCTATCTGCTATAACGGGGTATACAAGAACTCGGTACTAGCGTTTCACACAACAGACTAATAACAAGACGGGAGTTATCTAGTCTGGTCAACAATCAAACAAAGAAGAAAGTACTACAACACTAAAGAATAGTGTTGGCCGAAGCCGAAGTAATCCACCCTTGAACTAAGAACTTAAGAAGTCCTCCACCCTCTACTTCGGATCGGCACTATTACGTTACGTTAAACAATAGTCCTCGAGCATCAAGCAAGGAATCTTCTGATAAGTTAGATGCTTCTCGAATACTCGTAAGAAGTAAGTATCGGATTTTGAACAGTAATTTAATGAATAACTCACTGGTAATTAAAGGCTTTAAATTGACATAAGAAGAATTATAAGAATAAGCAATAGGATATGGCAAACATTAAGAAGAAGTACTCCGACAATGCACTGGCAATAGCCTACTAAGATTGTGCTCGTGGGCCACTAATCTCTGAAGTAGCTAAGCGTGCCACACATGAAATCAATAGTGCTTAAACAATAATATACATAAGGAGAAGCTTCAATACTAAGCTGTATCTGCTGGTCGAGCAAAGTCTAGCTGGGATATCTAAGGTTAAGAGACAATGGCTGAGCAAGCGGCTCGTAGCCTAGCGAGGTCCTTAAGACTGTGCGGCCAAATTACGGTAATTGACGGGATGCTCTCTTGAGAGATCCAGATCACTAGTATCTGGTTCTCTCCTGGCGATCCTCTCAAAGTCAAGCAAATGAGATAGCACAGTGTTGGGTGGCACAGGCAAAAGCCCTCACTCGCAACACAGTGCTAAACTCCCACGGTACACAATCAAAAAGACCCCCTAGGCTTCCCACGTCTCCGTTGCAATTGTGCTGGTTCAACCAACCTAGCACTCATAGGAAATCACAACTCGAGGAACCCTATCCCAGTCTAGCATTACCTAAACCAGCAGAAAACAGGAACATGAATAATAGTACACAGGGAAATACATATACGAGTGCAACAAACATCAATCAATCCTATTCTAGTTAACCCTTCCAAAAATAGGCTATCTAACAGGCACTTATCTCGTGAGAACTCAAGCGATAATACTTTGGCTGACTAAATCTGCACCAAAGGGGTCATTGAGGTTATAAACAGGGACGAGAAGAGAAGAAGATAGGCTGTTCAGAGAGTAGAGAAAGTTCACATCAGTCGGAAGAATATGGATAGTTGCAAGGGATATGAGAGGTCGCTTTGCCTGATGAGTTCTGAAGCATGGTGGCAAAAACCTCTCTTTTTATACTCGGTCCTCTAGCGGCATATCTCAAACTACTTAAGGACCGCCCACTGGCAATCATGACGTCATATTCTCTCAATCTGGGATCGACAAAGAACTTCCCACGCGCTGAAAGGGAGGAAGGGAGGAGGAAGGAGGGAGTGAGGCCTACACACCTCGTGGCGCGCTCACCGGCCGGCGCCACATAACTCTCTCTCTCATCATCATATATAAGTCCCACACACAATACATATATACAATGATATAAAATAGAACTCGTTGACTCAGAAGAAAACAAAATACATAATGATAATACTTATAGTACAACGGTTCACATAAACTGAGTTAGGAAACTCTACACAGACTACAGCCAAAGTTCCTGCCCTGACGATCCTAGCGAGAGTGGGGCCTGACTGGGCGTTCTGTACAGCATGCTCATACTCGACATGCGTCACAGGTAGTTAACCTAACAAGTGCGCATGGGGGTAATTGAAAACGTCCCCCTGTGCTGACGTATTTGAGGTGTTTCCGTCACTAAAATATTCATTGTACCATTAATAGCATTAATAATTATCCATATGCGCCTATTATGGGTTGATTATAAAGGTATTAACCTGAAACAACAATAAAACGAGTGAAAACAGCGTTTGGATGGTCAAAATCGGAGATATAGCCCGCGAGTTGTATAATGTATGGGTGAGGCAAACTGCTTTCCCGCCAATTTCCCCCAAGGCCACTGAGACACAGTCGATCGATACTCTCTCTCTCTCTCTTGCACTCGCTTGCCATCAGTGATGACAACACCCTGCTTGCAACTCGCTAATGTTAGCACGAAAATATACCTCAGAATGAGGGAATAATAGGGAAAATAGGTGATAACTGAAGGAGAGGAGGAAAGTGGGGAAGGAGGGGAGGTAGAGGACTGAGATTTTGCATGGCACAGGGGCCAAAAAAAAAATAAAAAAATAAAAAAATAAAAATAAAAAAAATATTTTGTTTTCGATGTCAAAAGTTGATTTTTTATTTTACTTACTCTCAAGAGTCTTCCCGCAGTCCGCCGGGGGAACTCTTAAGAGTCTCCCCGCAGCTCCCGGGTTAAGGGGAGGTTTTTAGTTTGGTCTCTAGATATCCATCAAGCTTAAGATTACACCCCCTTGAGCCCCTTTCAAGATAAATTTGTACATTTTTCGGTAGAAAAATATCCCGGCTGAAAGCCGGTTCCTCTTAAATTACAGGCTCGCTATCGCTCGCCAGGATAAAATCGACACCTAAATTGCACGAAAGGTCTTAAAATTGACAGAAATGGGTTGAAAGTTCTTAAAATCATCAACATAATGGGGCGAACGTCTTAAAATTAGAAAAGCTATGGGGCTAAACTTGAGGGAGAAAGGAATCAAGAAAAAACTCCCTCAAGTGGAAATCTCCCCTTAGGCAATGGGTACCGTATGTGTTCCCATTTTAGCAGTTCTGTTGCGTGTAATCCGTCTGTTAGTTATCATCAGTTATATCCTAGTAAACCATAGCAGATACCTTTATGTTGTGAAAATCTTCGTCCTGATACACGAAATAAGTATAAAGAGTCATCTTCCATAAATTGGTCAATATTAAGTTGTCTTCAATAAACCAACACTCAGCTTCACATACCGGTAGTCTCTTATTAACCCCTTGAAGCTCTGACGCGTGTTAGCAGTTTATTTTGGCTATCATTAGACGATTTTATGCAGCTTAGGAAGGATCTGTGGGTATTAAGGGCCCCGCCCATAGCCCGCCTTATCTGCAGCGTTACCAAATCATAAAAAACAAATAATGCTAGATTAGCTCCAAGATATAGGTAGAATTTCGCTAGCTAGTAGAACAAAGTCGGACTATTGATTGATAAATGACCACAATATAAAGAATATCGTATAAAATACATAATTTGTCCAGAATAAAAAGTTGATAAATTGCTTAAATAATGCCGCTAGACCGAGGTAATTTTCAAGAACAAGAATATATAGCTAAACTGGCAACACTGCTGAGGCGGAAAAACCTGTAACATTTTGTGACTTCGGCGCTGTAAATTTTCGTCTTCACCATATGATGTTTGGCTTTGAAACTATATATTTGTGTTTTAATTATTTCTAAATGATTACCACTTACGATTGAGTATTATTACGGGCCTAGTTTAAACTAGTATCTAAATCTAGCTTAGTATGTAATAAGTGTGGCGAATACCATTACATACTGAATAGTACTTTATTTGTACTTCAGTGCTTTTCAAATAATGATAGGACTGTGCCCCTGATACTACTCTCCTTGACGCGGTTGGGGGGCTTCAGTGACTAATTTTGAGTAGTTTTTCATTCCTCATTCTATGATTTTCCCCTTCTATTCTTATTCTGTCCCATCTAAACGCCTGTGCAGTAATCTGGAGACAACCCTCCAAGCAAACTGCACATTTAAACAATAAGAAGAAGAAGAGAACGATTATTATTAATGCTATTAAGTAAAAGAAACAATGGCAGCTAAACAAATAGTAATATTTAATTAAAATAGTAATATTTAGCATAAGCCACTGCTCAGCTCGGATGTCGGATGTCGGATGTCGTCTCCAAGGGGCAGAACGCCTTAGCAACGGCAACTCCCTGAAGATTTAAGTTTACTTGATATTTCCTAGTTTACATAACTTTGCATTCAATGGTTTTTATCTTTCTTAATTAGATGTCAAATTTTTAATTATTATTTCTCTCTTCTTCCACATCTTATATAAAATCTCCTTTTTCTCTTCTAGATTTTCTTCTCTGAATAAATAATCTCCTATTATTCCCAGTTCATCTTCCTGGTATGGCTGTTGTAGTTCTTTAGCTTTCATTCTTTCATTATTTATTGATGGGCACACTAACATAAAATGTTTCAGATCTTCATAATCGTGGCCACATAGAGTGCATTCTACTTCTCCATTTGTGTGTCTTTTCCTATCGTTTAGTTGCAGAGTTCCACTCCTGGCATTATACAGTATGATTGAAGATGGGCGGTTATCATACATTTTTCTTCTTTAATACTTTCTTTCCATCTTTTGTATATTACTAGGCTTGATTTACTATTTACTTCTTCTTTCCAATTTGCAGAATCCCACTTTCTTGTTTCTTTTTTTATTTCTGTTTTCTTCATTCTTATGATATTTTTTCTTCTCATTCCCACAGTAGCCTATTCATGTAAGCTTTTGTCACTTTCATCCATTTATTTCTATCATCTTCCCACATTTCCCTTACTATTTCTTTCAGCAGCTGGTTTTCTCCTTCATCGATACTTTTTAAATATTGTAACCTTCCATTTATGATTTTCGTTTTCATTAGTGAGGCCCTTGCTGATTCTCGGTGACTGGACGACTCGGCCCATGGGACAACTCGGCCCACTTTTGGACAACTCGGCCCATTATTTGAGACAGCTCAGCCCCATGTTTTGCTATGGGGCAATTTGACGAGACCAGTCAGGATATAGGATAGGGAGAGCTAAGTGGAGGGTTTATGGCGTGTGTGTAATGTGGGCGAAATGTTCGTTTATTGTATAATTATGTCATAGGCTATAGTTCTCTCGATTCATAATGTGTAGGTTAGGTTAGGTTAGGTTAATTATGAGTTGTCTCGTAATTAACACGCGGCCGAGCTGTCTCGTTTTTACTGGGCTTTTACTGTATCGCTGTGGGCCGAGCTGTCCCGTGGGCCGAGTAGTCTAGCATTCGTCACACTGTTCCCCTATGCCCCCTCGACCTAACCCCCTTCTACCTGTACCCAAACTTAACTGTCCCCAAACTTAACTGTCCCCATCCTGTACCTAAACCCAAACATACCCCCTTACCCCACCTTCCCACCCATCCTTACCGACCACCCCCTTTTCACCCTACCTTAACCTAACAACCACTCCTTCCCCCTTACCAAGACCTAACCAACTATCCTTATTCCCCAATCCGTCAACCAGTAATCCTAACCCACCACCTTCTCTAACTTTCACCCCTTCGAACCTATCCAAATTCCCCATCCATAACCCCAACAAACGAAACCCACTCCGTAAAACCATCAAAACCCCACTAATCAAACCTACCAAACCCAAACCCTCTTTCCGTCTTAAAACTAAAATGAAACCTTGCTATGTAACCTCACCATGTACCTTTAACCCCATCTCTACTTCCACCTTCACAGCCTGTGTATTCCCGGTACGGTCGGCCCATCAAACGCACATTGAAATGGGAGCCTACAACCTGCACCAGGAAAAAGTCACAACCCAGTCCAGCTACCCCCAACCTCAACACTCCACCTCACGGAGGCGAACAAATAACGACCTCAGCACACGCCACCTCCATGACCTCCAGCCTGACTCAACCCCTCGACATCGAAATGACCAAACCACCTCCCATTCTCCCTCTACCTTGTCTCACACGCCCCCTCCTCCCAGGTCAACCACCCCCCTTATAAACTCCCTTGAATCCCCTCACAACATCATTCCAACATTGACCTCTGAACCACCAACAACTCCAGAGACAGCAATGAGGATCTCGAGAATCGCCATAGAGTTGGATGGCGCCCTCAAAGACCTAAGAAACCCAAGACAACTCCTAAACATAGTTACACAATCAGACACGCCCATACATCTGATCATCTTCCGAGACGTTGATGCCCCGCCAAACATCACTGCAAGAGTTTGGTGTTATTTTTTAAACCATCTCCAACCATACACGAGGAATCTCGCCTGGAAGAAATACCTGCTTCAGCCCCGGGGTCGGGACTTTTTCATCCAAGGCGATGGTAAGATGCGAGGAGAGGAAAATGTGCAGCAGAGATTTCCCCAACTAATTCCTGCATCTAGAAAGCAAGAGGAACAACCAGCTAGGATTGCTACCATATATATAAGCACCTGCAATCCTGTTCAGCCGCAATTCAGCACGGGGACCAAGACAAGGCACCACACCAAAGAAAATGCATCTACAAGGGGGAACTATTTTAAACTCCCAAGAGATCTTTCCCCCACGCCACTTCAAACAGAGTTCCCATAACAACCACTAACGCCCTAACAACCAGCTGAACACTACACAACCGCCTCCAACCAGTGCACCAGTAGCAACCATCCAGCATTTGCTCTGCAACCTGCAACACGACCAAAACTGCGAAAGAATAGAAAACACGTGGAGTTGCCCAGTTCAAAGAGCTACCCACTTCGCAAGGAAAGCCAGCAACAACCGCAATATCCTGTGTCATGTAACTTTAACATCAACAGTGATCCAAACCAGTGCACAACAGGAAATTACCGACGACTAATTCCAATCACTCATGTATCAAAACAGCCAAGTGAAACGAACAGGCCAAAAGTGGAGAAATCGTCCCTAAGTTCTAACATTAATATCTATCCCAGTTCCACCCATTCAAGTGTCAAATCAATGCCCCCGAATGCACAACTGATAAGTGCACCTAATATACAAGTTACCACCAGTGCTCCTGGCTCCCTGATGGAAAACAAAGCCGAAATATCTAGCGTGCCCTTGTTGCCCTGGAATTACTTATCCAGGACAACGCAGACTAAAGAAACACTATCCACACTGACCGAACCAGAGTTAAGCATTTAGCCTCTTGGCTTGAACTTCATTTTTTAACCTCTCCGCTGCGCAGGTGGAGTAGTGGCCACCCATCCCTGTGTGGAGGTATTTAGACTTTCCTACACTCAAATCGTCATTGTACCATAAATATCATTAATACTTATCCATATGCGACTATTTTACGTTGATTATAAAGATATTAACCTGTTACAGCAATAAAACAAGTGGAAACAGCGTTTGGAAGATCAAAATCGGCAAATTAGATCGGGAGTTACATAACTGAAGGCTGAGACAGCCTGCCAGCCTACCACCCCTTACGACGTCTGGAGCGACACTGTCGCATTGTTCCCTCTCTTTCTCTCTTATATTCGCTGTGTAGCACATACAAGCACAGCTTGCTTATGAATCGCTATTGATAGCACGAAAATATACCGACGAAATAAGGGAATAAGAGAGAGAATAGGTGATAATTGAAGGGGGGGGGGGGAAAAGGAGGGGATGTGGAGGAGTGATATTTGGCATGGCCAAGGGGGAAAAAAAAAAAAAAAATATATATATATATATATATATATATATATATATATATATATATATATATAGAAATTGATACTGGGCTGGTTTAAATGTTTTTTTTTTTAGGCCTTGGATTATATAAGGAGTTCCGCAGCACAGCGGTAAAACTCTTATTAGTGTTTCAGCACTTGCTGGGTTAATCTGTTCTAGACTGTTCTCAATATTCCTAGGTTAGAAAGGAGGAATAGCTATTAATTGATTCCAGACAGAGTGAGAAAACTTACATCGGCTCGCTGGTGTAGTGACTAGCGTCTTGGACTTCCACCCAAAATGTCCTAGGATCGCGCCCAAGCTCGGTGCATTAAAGGTTTTTCACAAGCACTGAGACGTGACCGTCCCTCATGAGCAAGGGCATGGGGTAGTGTAGTACAGGACCACAATGGAAATACATGTACGCCTAATCGGCCTTATTGGGCTATCCTTAGCTGGCTTAGCATGCGCTAGCTTTAAGAACTATTATTATTATTATTATTATTATTATTGTAGTGGGTGGATGGGACTCGTTATCCTTGGTCGGCAACCTATCTAGGGGAGATAACCTTATAAAAATCCGGGTGGATGGGACTCGTCAGCCTTGGTCGGCAACCTGTCTAGGGGAGTAAACCTTATACAAATCAGTACTGCTATCTTAGGACGTGAAGCAGGTTAGTGGATGGATTAGCCGCACACCTCTGTAGAAAAATAGTGCTAACAAATACATAAAAGGCCTCGGAGTCAGACGGACCCTAAATTGAGTGGTGAATCCTGTAAGTCCTTCAGTAAACTGGCATGGGTTGTCCCTCTTAAAGGGGATAGGTTTGCTTGGGGGCATTTTGTGTATGGCCACCCCCATTATCCTCTCGGCTGCGCATGGGGGGTATGAGAGACCACACTCCTGTGCTGACGTATTTGAGCTGTTCCCATCACTAACATCGTTATTTTACCATAAATAGCATTAATACTTATCCATATGTGCCTATTATAGGTTGATTATAAAGGTATTAACCTGTTACAACAATAAAACAAGTGGAAACAGCGTTTGGATGGTCAAAATCGGCGATGCAGGCCGGGAGTTACATAATGTATGGCTGAGGCAACCTCCCTTCCCACCACTTTTCCCCACGTCTGGAGAGAGACTGTCGATCGATATTCTCTCTCTCTCTCTTGCACTTGCTTGCTAACAGTGATGACAATGCCCTGCTTGCAACTCGCTAATGTTAGCACGAAAATAGACCACAGGATAAGGGAATAACAGGGAAAATAGGTGATAACTGAAGAAGGTGAGGAAAGTGGGGAAGGAGGGGAGGTGGAGGAGTGATATTTGGCATGGCCCAGGGGCAATAAAAAAAAAAAAAATGTTTTGGGGTGTTTTAAATGGATTTTTTAATAGCCTTACTCTTAAAAGTCTTCCCGCAGTCCGCCGGGGGAACTCTTAAGAGTCTTCCCGCAGTTCCCGGGTTAAGGGGAGTAAGGCGTTTGGCAATAGATAGATAGATAGATTATTGTAGTATTTATTTTCTTATCTCGAATATACTACTAGAGTGGGGGATAAATCGACAGTCATTTAGAAGTTTGTATACTTTATTTAACAAACTTGCTACTACACTAATAACGGTTTCTCTGTTCGGGCCGAGATGAGTTCAAGACACGGATTGAATATTACGTCTACCCAACATAGGTTGTACTTTGGAATCCGAGAACTCCTGTTACTCCCTATTTGAATTCCCGATATTCAGGTATTGACTTAAGTCGGCTTCGATCCAAAGGCACGTTATTAGTTTCTACAATAATAAGGTTTTTACCGAGCCCTGCTGTGTCTACTCTAGAGACCAGGGCATTAATGCATCATACCTTTTCTCACTTATCTAAACAAGGACTATATCTCTAAACTACTGTAAACATCGAAATTATATTCTTTTACCGGGCCTACTATGTCTACTCCAGAGACCAAGGCGTTACTACATAATTATGACCTTTCAATTAATATATCCTCTTAACCATATACAATACATTTACTCATATGACCAGGGCGTATTTACAATTTTACCTCAGTTGCCCTCTGAATACTCTTGGATTATATATTGTCCTTGTTACTTCATACATTACATGTCTTCTAAATAACCAGGGCGTTGTTACAAGTTACCTCTAAATACTCTTAGATTATATATACATACACGTAATCCTATTACAAAACAATTTATCTTCACTTCTATTACCTGGTCAATAATAATTCTTAACCTAATGTAAGTGGCACCTCGATAACTCTACACGGTCCGCTTTTATCCCTTTACATAGATTCTTATGATTACAATATTATCCTGGACTTAACACCCATAACGCTTAACACAAATCGAATATTCCTTTAACTATGATAACAGACTGGTGATGGGCTGGTCTATCAGAGTGAGAACTGAGCGATCTCTGCCATACCCATAGCTTACTCTGACTGTTCCTTTTACTTATATATTTTCTAGATCTCAAGTGACGGCGTCTCTTCTGTGGATTGACCTCCCAATCTACCAAGATTGGAAGCCAAAGCGTCACATTTTTCCTTTGCCCCTCAACTTTCTCTTCATAATTGCTGAGGGGCACAGGGCCCTGGGTGGGGCTTTGGTTTCCCGGGCGTTTCCTATCCCTCCCCAGCTCCCCGCCATGGAGTGGCTTCGGTCACCCAGGCTTTATTGTGGTCGGCAGGGAGGGTTCTGTGGGGGCGCTCGGTTATGGCCTTGGCCTTGCTCGGGGCCTTGGGGCTGTTCGGCCAGGCAGCTTGGGGAACAACAACAACAACAACAACAACTATGATAACAGATAATGTTTCCTTTATAACCAAAGATTTCGTTGATCATATGGACTAGCGTCCTTCCTACCTATTTCTCAAACTAAAGCTGGTCTAATGGCAACTATTATTTGTTCCCCTGAGCCTTATAGTTGTGTGTCTATCTTCAAGTATTATTCCCTTTTACTTTACTATTAATATCTATGTGCTGTCCTAGCAGATCCTATACTAGCTATAACTAATCGGCATGGAGCCTTCTCTAACAAGAATAACTATTTCCTTCTTAACACATCATCATTTTATTTATCAACAAAAGTCTAGTATCTTTTCTCTTTAGTCTGTTCTATAATAACACATCAATTATTATGGAACCACTGGGTTAGTCAAGCATTTTCTCTCTTTCTTTTAAGTCTGGTTCGGGCCCAATATGGGCCCTTTAAAAATATATATTTATGGTATACTGCTAGGTGTGTACTGGAACAATTTCACCACCTCAGAGCTGGCCAATAACTCTTCTGGAAGTTCTCGCTCCCATCTACTATCTGCCGTCCCTCTTGAATCGCTTGGCTGTAAGTAATGCAAACCAGCGATATGACGACAGGCGGCCGGATACTGAAGGTGTATCCGCCTAGTAGGTGAGAGCGATGCTAGGCCTGAGGTGGTCTTTACTAGAACATTTGATGAGGGCTGGGTGGCTGGAATAAGTAGTTCCGAGTTCCCTTTGGTGCCCAAGTGAGGGAGAGGAAGTGAGTTGCAAGATGCAAACCCAGTGGGTTCCGAGAGGTGAATGACCGCTGCAGCCTCCCCCACCTTCCTAATATTGTCACGTCTCCCGCTCTCCGGCGCGTCTTGAATCCTTTGTCGCTTCACCTCCACTCTTTTCTTTTCATAATATGTTCCTGGAAGCTGGTTGCAAACGTATTTTAGTGGCTTACGGGAGTATAGGGCTGGCACTGATAAATTAGACCCATTGCAACCAGGGGAAACGGCCGATGAAGAGAGCGAGAGCGAGTTTAAAAGTGTGGCGATACATGTAGCCGGGTGCTCCGAAAATGGAGGCTTCTGATTAGTCGGCCGGGAAGGCGTGGCATGTTTATGACGTGAGCCCAAAGTGTCAAACTCAGCTGATGAAGAGAGCAGGTAAAAGGGAGCGCGCTGATTGGTGGATGGCCTTTTTACTTTATCACTACCTGCGAAATTAAGGCGAGCTCCTGATCACCGTAATACCGTTCCTCTGAAATCCCGGCCATCGCTCTGCCAATCTATCAGTCCACTATGCTCACAAATGCATCTGTGTAACTGGAGAGCTGGATTTTGGTTTCCAACTGCAGTTTTAGCCAATAGGACTTGCCCGGGTTGACTGAGGAGTTGCTTGAGTGCTCGGGTAGTATTTACTCTCTGTCCTTTCTCACCGACCAGGGCTATTAGTCGGCGGAGCCGGTACTGAGGGTCAGAGGGGAGAGGCATGGTGCCTTTCGACTGACAGGCACACGCCTCGGGGATCCTATTTATACCCTCGTCCAGGTACCTGATTGGTGGACGGCTAATTCTACCACTGCGGGTAATGGTTTCTGCGGGGCCCATGGGCTTAGATGCTTTGGCCGGACTTTTACCCGGAAAGTCAGTCATAGGATTTTCCTTTGATTCATTGATTTTAATTGAGGGAGAGCCGAGTGAGTTTCTATCTTCAAGAAATACGTCTGTCTCTTTTCCCTCGGTTCGGAAACATTCTTCCTCACTACTTAGAGTCTTGTTGAAATCTCTCGGGAGATCTGAAACTTCGCTGTCGGGGACCGTAGACTTTTCCTCATTGGTATGTTCACAGTAATCGCTTTCCCCACTTGTCGTAGTCTATTCGTCTCCCCCATTCCCCTCTTGACCGAACTCAGGGAAACTCTCATTTGGCTTGCGACTAACAGACCACCAGAACGGAGAGTCCTCGGTATAATTCCTTCTCGGATTAGAACCTTTAGCATTAGGTCGAGCTGAGGAAGTACTAGAATCACCAGCCCCAAATCCTATCTCTTCCTCACTACTCCACTCGCTAGGATCTGGTGGTAAAATACCTTCGTACCGTTTGGTATGACGGATATGGGTAGTCGACACAATACCTCCATGATGCAAGACCACACCTGATATGGCCCGTTTACCTCCACAACCTTGAAGGGACCCTCGTACTTCTCTTCCAGCTTACCAGCTCGGGTGGGATCATGTCTCTTCACCAGAATATATTCCCCCCGGTAATATGGATTATTTAGAGTAAGTTTCTTGGGCTGTTGCTGTGTAATACGGTCATGGACTTGCTGCCGTCGCTCCCCTTGTTCCCTCAAATATTGTTCTGGTTGGGAATATTTGGTGGAATGAATGGGGTAGGGTAGTAATCGTTCTTGAGGCAGTTTCGGCGTGATTCCAAAAATAATCTCATAGGGAGAATACCCAGTAGTTCTACAGTACAATCAGTGGTGTTTATCCCCCAGATAATCTCTGGCAGAAGTTCCGGCCAGCCTCGGACCACTTCTTCCCCTTGTGAGCTCAGACTAGCCCGTACACAATTCGCTAACACCCTATGGTTTCTTTTACAGACCGCATTCCCCTGGGGATAATGCGGGGAGGTGTGTTGGATCTGGTAGCCCAAGGTATCTCCCAAGTGTTGCCAGATTTCGTTATTAAATTCTTTTCCTCTATCACTCAAAATGCATCCAGGGGTGCCATATACAAAAATTACCTTCGCCAAGATGACCCTAGCCACAGTCTCAGCTTTCTTGTCCGGAATGGCACAAGCAACCGTATATTTGGAAAAGACGTCGACACAGGTTAGAATGTACCTTTTGTTCGTCTGTCTGGGTAGAGGTCCCATAATGTCCACAGATAACTTTTCCCACGGTTTACCGGCCGTAATGTGTCCGGGCGACTGCTTAGGTCCCCGTCCATCTTTGCCCCTTTGACATCCCAAACAATTTTGGATAACTTCTTTGACAATTTTGTCGGCTCTCGAGGTCCAGTATCTTTCGTTAAATTGCTTCAAAACTCTAGACTGACCTAAATGAGCCCCCCTTCCCTCTTGTCCGTGGAGAATTTGGATCATGTGTTTAGCCTCCAGATAATCCAATACGAGCCGGTCTTTAGAATCCCTCCAGGCTCCCTCCGAAAATTATACTTTGTCGTCATACATAGGGTCCTTCTGTTCTTTGTTAGGTTGAGTGTGTTGGACGGATGCTACCGGTAATCGAGATAGGCCATCGGCGTTAGTGTGTAATTTACCTGGTTGATGTCTAACTTCAAAAGAGTATTCCTCCAGGATCCCCTTCCACCTAACAAACAATCCGTCTTCCGTTTTCATCTTTTGGAGTCATTGCAAACTATGGTGGTCCGTGATAACTTCGAAATGAACCCCGGCTAAATATGGATGGAAATATTGTACAGCCCACACTAGAGCTAGGCATTCCTTTTTAGTAACGCTGTAATTCTTCTCGCCTTTATTCAGTGTCCGGCTAGCGCACGCTACTATGCCTTCTTTTCCGTCCACTTTCTGGGCCAATACGGCCCCGAGCCCTTCATCGGAAGCATCGGTGTATAGTTGGAACGGCTTGGTAAAATCAGGATGACAAACTATGGGGTTAGAAGTAAATTTTGTTTTCAGTTAATCAAAAGCTATCTGACAATCATGATCCCAGTCAAACCTCCTCCCCTTTTCCAGTCTCTTAGTCATGGGGCGAGTAATTTTTGAGAAGTTGGGTATGAACCTCCGATAATAGGATGCCATTCCCAGAAATGCTCGGATCTCTTTGACAGAGGAAGGGGGTAAAATTTCTGCAATAGATTTTACTTTATGGGGGTCTGGTTGGCTACCTTTCTTTGAAACTACATGCCCTAGGTATGCCACCTCGCAGGCCCCTAATTGGCATTTGGAAGGCTTCAATTTAAGTCCCGCCCCCCTGATTCTCTCTAATACTTCTTGTAGTCGATTGATATGTTCCTCCAACTAGTCGAAAAAATTATAATATCATCCAGGTAAGCTCCAGGTTAATCCCCGCAGTACTTCGTCCATTACTCTAGTGAAACTGGCTGGTCCATTACAAACTCCAAATGGCAAGACCGTGAATTGATAGAGTTTGCCTTCGCTTGTGGCAAATGAGGTTTTCTCCTGGTCCTCTGCCCTAACCGGTACTTGCCAGTATCCACTTTGCAGGTCTAGGGTAGAAAACCATGTTGACCCATTTAGTGATTCTAGTGAGTCATCAATACGAGGTAGAGGTTGCACATCTTTAATGGTGACATCATTTAACTTTCTATAATCTACACAGAACTGAGTGGACCAATCTTTTTTTTTTTACCAGGACTACTGGAGATGACCACGGACTGTAGGAGTCTGCTACTATTCCTTGCTTGATCATCTCCCCTACTTGTTCCTTTTGTGACGCATGTCGAGTATGAGCATGCTGTACAGAACGCCCAGTCAGGCCCCACTCTCGCTAGGATCGTCAGGGCAGGAACTTTGGCTGTAGTCTGTGTAGAGTTTCCTAACTCAGTTTATGTGAACCGTTGTACTATAAGTATTATAATTATGTATTTTGTTTTCTTCTAAGTCAACGAGTTCTATTTTATATCATTAGATATAAGTATTGTGTGTGGGACTTATATGTAATGATGAGAGAGAGAGTTATGTAACGACGGCCAGTGAGCGCGCCACGAGGTGTGTAGGCCTCACTCCCTCCTCCCTCCTCCCTCCTCAAGCGCGTGGGAAATCCTTTGTCGATCCCAGATTGAGAGAGAATATTACGTAATGATTGTCAGTGGGCGGTCCTTAGTAGTTTGCGATATGCCGCTAGAGGGCCGAGTATAAAAAGGAGAGGTCCTCGCCACAATTCTTTAGAACTCATCAGGCAGAGCGACTTCTCATATCCCTTGCAACTATCCATATTCTTCCGACTGATGTGAACTTTCTCTACTCTCTGAACAGCCTATCTTCTTCTCTTCTCGTCCCTTTTTAACCAATGACCCCTTTGGTGCAGATTTAGTCAGCCAAAGTATTATCGCTTGAGTTCTCACGAGATAAGTGCCTGTTAGATAGCCTATTTTTGGAAGGGTTAACTAGAATAGGATTGATTGATGTTTGTTGCACTCGTATATGCATTTCCCTGTGTGCGATTATTCATGTTCCTGTTTTCTGCTGGTTTAGGCAATGCTAGACTGGGATAGGGTTTCTGAGTTGTGATTTCCTATGAGTACTAGGTTGCGGTTGAACCAGTACAATTGCAACGGAGACGTGGAACGCCTAGGTGGTCTTTCTGACTGTGTACCGTGGGAGTTTAGCACTGTGTTGCGAGTGAGGGCGTTTGCCTCTGCCACCCAACACTGTGCTATCTCATTTGCTTGACTTTGAGAGGATCGCCAGGAGAGAACCAGATACTAGTGATCTGGATCTCTCAAGAGAGCATCCCGTCAATTAACGTAATTTGGCCGCACAGTCTTAAGGACCTCGCTAGGCTACGAGCCGCTTGCTCAGCCATTGTCTCTTAACCTTATGTATCCCAGCTAGACTTTGCTCGACCAGCAGATACAGCATAGTATTGAAGCTTCTCCTTATATATATTATTGTTTATGCACTATTGATTTCATGTGTGGCACGCTTAGCTACTTCAGAGATTAGTGGCCCACGAGCACAATCTTAGTAGGCTATTGCCAGTGCATTGTCGGAGTACTTCTTCTTAATGTTTGCCATATCCTATTGCTTATTCTTATAATTCTTCTTATGTCAATTTAAAGCCTTTAATTACCAGTGAGTTATTCATTAAATTGCTGTTCAAAATCCGATACTTACTTCTTATGAGTATTCGAGAAGCATCTAACTTATCAGAAGATTCCTTGCTTGATGCTCGAGGACTATTGTTTAACGTAACGTAATAGTGCCGATCCGAAGTAGAGGGTGGAGGACTTCTTAAGTTCTTAGTTCAAGGGTGGATTACTTCGGCTTCGGCCAACACTATTCTTTAGTGTTGTAGTACTTTCTTCTTTGTTTGATTGTTGACCAGACTAGAT
>JBAKBP010030107.1:0-26180 GCA_037953745.1 Lithodes maja | reverse complement strand
TGTTGAGATGTCCTGATACCTTGTTATTCATGGTTTGAGTGGAGGATTTTCATTAACTTACCCATTATTCATTAATCTGAAGATATGGCGCCATTTATTGGGTGAATCGCGCTTTTACAGTAGGTAAGGGAAATTGCGGGGTAAATTGGACACACGATGGGTTGAGGGGGGGCGTTGCCCCCCCCCCTTGATTTATTGTCATCCTCATATATGTAGATCTGTAAGGAGGAAAACACAGGTTGCCGGTATTTCGCTTTTGTGAGTAACGCTCACGCCATTTATTGGGTGAATCGCACCCACCCCATCGTTCAAAACAAGAAGAAGATGGAGATAAAGTCGAAGGATTTATTGAACGCAATGCTTTGTTTACGGTCGGGACTATTAATTTGGTGTTATTTTATGGTGTAATCGTTTTTTTTCAAGTGTCGATAACGAAATTCCTCCATGCGGACTATAATGAGAAAAATATGGCGAGTCTATAGGTCACTATTTTCCCTAATAAATTGTTTCTAATAGTGCGGCGAAAGAAGTCTTTAATTATATCAATTGAAACAATGGAACACCAAACTTTCGTCTATTCTCTGAAGACATCTTCAGGATATTTAAATATATAGACCAACAAATATACCATAACCCCTTAAACAGGTGGAACTAGTGACTGATAGCAACTCACCTCGGTTTTCCGCAAGCATGTCCTCTTCTGCACTTCTAGCTCATTCTCGATCAGTAGTTCAAGGTTCTAATTCACTCTCCAACCCCACTTCTGCTTCTTCATCGTGTCTATCCAGTATGTCTCTCCTTATTTCCTCTTTCCTTAACCACTTCCCTACCGGGGACGTCTTTTAAACTTTAGTCTGGCTACTATTAGTCGATTAAATTCCGTTTAAAAAGGGCTTCCGGCAATTAACGGGCTTCGAACCATCTCACTGAACCCAATTTATACTACGGTACCACTTAAGATCAGTTGAGCCGGTTTATTTACCATGAGTCGCATTTCTTTTTTGTTTCAAGGAATATAGTGTTGTCTTGTTTATCATCCAGTGAGAGGAGGGTTTGGATACAATTATAAGTCCCCCCCCCCCCCCACCTCCACTTATGGCCATCATCATATATATTGCCAGCAGGGGCCTAATAGTCTTGATGGGCCTTCCCAATCAAGCTAAGCCAGCAGGGGGCAAATGACAGCTGGCCGTGGGATAATTTAGAAGCAGAAAAAAAGTCGAATTAGACGGGATCATTATTATTGTTCTTTTCCTCGTTTTCAGCCATCCCTGCTGTATGGGCCACTCTCTTTATTTCTTAATTTATGTCACCATTGAATCTTCATTATCCCGTCACTATCCTGGCTTCCTAAGTTACTTCCTTCTTTACCTCATCAGCAGCACTCTCTTCAATTCAAGTATCCTCTCCTCTTTTTATTTTTCAGTAACCCTCCATTCTTCTATTCCACCGCCTTATTTACTAATTACTCTATATTTCCCTTTCTTCGTTTCGTTATTATTTCTCAAGTCTGCGTATTTTCTCTGCTGTTTTCATTTAGTTTAATTTTCCAAGCTCCCATTTCACTTTTTTCTCAAGTCTGCGAATTTTCTCTGCTGTTTTCATGTATTTTCATTTTCCAAGCTCCCATTTCACCTCATTCTCAAGTCACTCTCCTAACTTCTTATGCCGCCGCCTTCTCCTCGCCTTCGTAAGTGTTCTCTCCAGTATGTGTCTCATCTCTCTTCCGTGTCTCTCAGTCACTTTCCAAGATTCTATCCCATGTCCTGAATCTGTTTTCGTTCTCCTAGTTTCCCCTTCCGTCTCTTCCTCCTCCTCCTCCTCGTTGTCAGCAATATCTCTAGTTTCCGTACTTTCTCTGTTTCCGTATTTCTCAGTCCTTCTCTACCTCCTCTTTGTTCAGTCATTCTCCAAGGTTCCTCATCCTCTTCCCTCTCCTCTTCCTTTACCTTGGTCTCGCTTTGCTTTCTCCTCTGTTTTTTCCTCCATCCTCTGTATATTCCTCCTCCTCATTCTTTAGTCACTCACCAAACTTCCTCTTCCGCCTCGTCGTCAGCAGCCGTCTCTCTTGTTTGTGTTTGCGCTGCAGGACCTGAAGATCGCGGTATTAATGTAAACACAAGCCGTGGGCCACTCGTATATTCCGCGTGCGAGCTTCCTGAGACGGCCGCCAGATAGCGTCGGCAGAATTCTCCGTTGCCTCGTTTTCTATGATCTGGAAGGAAAATAGGAAGTTTTACTATTTGGTCGGTCATCATTGATAAACTATATACGACATTATTTATAATATCATATACTGTATGCTTGAAAGTATCTATGCACGTTACTACTTAGTTATTTGCTTAATTTGTTTTATTTGTGAGTTAAATACAGAAAACAATGCAATAATTTGTATGTATTTATCTATGGGTGGAAATTTTAATAAATGGAGAGTTGAAGATAACGTTGATGAAACAAACAAATATATATATATATATATATATATATATATATATATATATATATATATATATATATATATATATATATATATCACTCAAAAACGACTAGAGTAATTGAGCTAATATTTCTACCATTTTGGAAGAGTCAGTCAAGGAATAGATGTGTAAATTTACAGCCAATTCGCTCTGGCCCTTTTTGAGTTACAGAGGATAGAGGTCATGATTCCTCGCCTACTTACAGCGAACACACTATAGCAAAAGAGTAGCAAACAACGATTATACTATATGATCATTTGCAATTTCATTATAGATGGTTTGTGTATCTTACAGCTCCTAATCGAGTACAGTTTAATTATATATAAGAATACACAGCATAATCAATACAATACAAACACTATACAATAATTACATAATAAATAACATAATCAATACAATACAACTATACAATAATTACATAATAAATAACATAATCAATACAATACAAACACTATACAATAAATACATAATAAATAACATAATCAATACAATACAAACACTATACAAAACTATGATAACTTGTAGAGGAATAAAGGGGAGATTTCAACTTGAGGGATTTTTTCTGCAACCCTTTCTCCCTTATGTTTAGCCCCATTTTTTATATTTAAAGATGTTCGCCCCATTAGATTGGCGATTTTAAGAACTTTCGCCCCACTTCTGTCAATTCTAAGATCTTTTGTGCCATCTTGGTGTCGATTTTTTCCTGGCAAGCGAAAGCGAGCCTTTAATTTAAGAGGAACCGGCCTTCGGCCGGGAAATTTTATTTACCGAAAAAATGTACAAATTTATCTTGAAAGAGGGTATAGGGGGTTTAACTTTAAGGGGGATGGTTCACATTTTGAGCGATTTTTGCATGTATTCATTATTTTTCTAGTTTTCTCCCTAGACCTCCATCATATAAAAAAAATAACATCCATTAGATCCCCCTTCTAGATTAATTTGTACATTTTTCGGTAGAAACATTTCCCGGCCGAAGGCCGGTTCTTCCAACATTACAGGCTCACTATCGTTCACCAGGGAAAAAGTCGACACCTAAATAGCACAAAAGGTCTAAATATTGACAAAGAAATGGGGCGAAAGGTCTTAAAATCGACCAACTAATGGCCCGAACGTCTTAAAATCTCAAAACTAATGGGGCTAAACATGAGGGAGAAGGGGGTCCAGAAAACCGGCCCATGTCCCCTTAAGCTTGATGGAGGTCTAGGGAACAACTAAAAACCTCCCCTTAAGATTTCAATACATGTAACCAATCAACTTACTCCTGTTACTACATTTACCCTCTGCACTAAACCAAAGCTATATAAGTAGCTAGGGGGGCTTTGTTCTCTGCACAGAATAGTAGAGAAATATAATGTCGCTAGCAAAGTATTACCAGTATCTGAATATGTATAGGTATGGGTGTTTGTGTATATATTGGTGTATGTGTGTGTGTGAGTGTTGGTGTATGTGGGTGTGTGAGTGTTGGTGTATGTGTGTGTGTGTGTGTGTGTGTGTTTGTGTATATATTGGTGTGTGTGTGTGTGTGTGTGTGAGTGTTGGTGTGTGTGTGTGTGTGTGTGTGTGTGTGTGTGTGTGTGTGTGTGTGTGTGTGTGTGTGTGTGTGTGTGTGTGTGTGTGTGTGTGAGTGTGTGAATTGAATTGAATTGAATTGAATTTAGTTTATTTTGCTCAGACTTTTACAAACAATATGGCCCACAGCCCCTTACATATTACACATGTACAATATGTCTTTGCTAACTAAATTAGCGTACACGTAAATACACTGGTACATCTTAAACAAATCATATTAAATGTCCTAAGACTTGATCTATCTATACATATTAAACGTTCTTTGAGAAAAAGTGACAGATTCTTCATACATATTAAGTTAGTATTATTCATTAACAGTATATATTTATACTGTATCGGGTTATGCCTGTAGTAATGAGAAATATATTTATTCCTTAACTGTACAATATCCTCATTTTGACAAATAAACAACAAATGTATTAATCCCCCACCACATTCTCATTACATTTAGTACATACCCTGTCTTCTCTATCAATATTTGTGTCTACCAGTTATAACTGGTAATGTATTATTACTTGCTCTCAGTTTACTTATAGCTAGTCTCTCTCCCTTATCCAATTTCACAAGATAATCCTCCATACTGAAGACAAATATATAGGCCTAAGGTCTATGGCTACTACAAATGGCCATACTTAACAAATTACTATTCCATTTTGTTATCCATTGATTTGTAAGTAGTTGTTCTATTGCCAATCTGAACCAGGCTGTGTTTATTACATTTTGTGACAACCAGACTCCAGACATCCCACAGTCATTACAAATACTTTTAACACAATTCAACCACGGTTAAGTATAAACACCAACCTGATCCAAATGTAACAAACACTTGTACATTATATAACTTAACTTACTTGTTTTACCAGTAATTAATCTCGCCCAGTAACCCATCATTGAACACTAAATATTCATGTCTATAGGATATTTACCAAGTTCACCATACATGTGTGTGTGTGTGTGTGTGTGTGTGTGTGTGTGTGTGTGTGTGTGTGTGTGTGTGTGTGCGCGCGCGCATATATGGTACGTGTAAGTGTGTGTTTGTGCCTGAGTATACGCGTGTGTGTTTGTGTTTATGCATATGTATGAGTGTAGGTAAGCATACAAACAAGGTGTTTTATTATATGGTCCCATCCTTTACCTTAATGTAGGGCAGCAGACAACTTAGTACCTCATAAATAGACAACAACTTTATCAACTATGCTATATTATGTCTTTGGGTGTACAAATATAGAACAGTTATCCCTTCCCTTAACTCCTATTTGGTCCGAGGGCGTCTTTTTGGAACTCCCCTGTTTGTATCCACAACTTTATCAACTAAAGTATATCTTCCTGTATATCTATCTATCTATCTCTCTCTCTCTCTCTCTCTCTCTCTCTCTATATATATATATATATATATAGCAGTAATTACTCCTCTTAACTCCTCACACAGCTCTGGCCATTCTTACAGGGAGTTCACTAAGCCTGGGTAAGCCTCAGTGGTACTTTAGCATACAGAGGAGTGGGTATACTTACACCTCGAGTCTATTTGGGAATACTTAATCACGTGTTTTAATAACCGTTAGGATTTTCATGATTTCGTGTTAATAATTGTATTTTCGTATCATGGATTAACTACATATAAATATAAATAAAATAGTAATACTATATATACTTTCCACGTAATTTTTAAGACCTGTTTTTTTTTTTTTTTTTTTTTTTTTGTGTTACAGTTTCTGAATTAAAACTTTGACATCAGTTCAGTCATCCCAAGAAGTATAATTGTATGTATTTTACGACTTGTGTCCTGAACAATTTCTATTCCCTTGGTGTTCCATCTCACTCAAACGTTAATGAGGACCTGCAATGTAAATCTCTGCAGCTCAGCAGTATTCCAGGATAAATATGATTCCCTGTCTAACAAGGGACTGGAGTTCTCGAAAATAGGCGCCCGTCCTGACGCTATTCTTGATTAAGTGTGCTGGCTTAGTGTCCAGTAGAGTTGATAGCCTCTGAAGTCCTATATTAACTAACTAACTAACCTTTCCTGGAAGGGTCTGGAGTTCTCGAAAATAGTCTCATCTCCTGACGCTATTCTAGACTTACATTGTGCTGGCTGAATAATTCTGAAGGGTTTATAACCTCTAAAGGCCTATTTTAACTAACTAACTAACTAACCTTTCCTATATTCTTGTCATACCAAAGCCAATCGTCCCCAAACTGCTGCCAAAAAAAAAAAAAAAAAAAAAATGCCGATTGTAAAAGCCGGAAAAGAAGCCAGCGCGATTTTGAAAGTAGTTTATGAATACGATAAATGTTTCGGATTAGATAAGTATTTCTCAAAAGTCAATATTGTTACGTCCTGGGATATATAAACACTGGGCTCTTTCTATTGGACTAGGTATGCGGCAACAAGCAACAACGGAAAACGCTAGATCCAACCCTTATCTATAAACCCAGGCAACAAACCACCCTAAACCGTCAAGAGTCCTGCCTGGACAACGAGGTATCCTATGACTCGGTTACAGGGTGCACGCACTATAGACTGCTGATAGTCAAGCAGGCTATATAAAAGATCACACAATTAAGTTGACTTAAAGCTTCAAGGAAAAGATAGATAACGGAATTAAATTGCAGAAACAATTTAATAACAAACTAGAAGAAAGTACATTTAACGTTACGTTAATTAATACAACTAATCACCCCTGCGTGAAAGAAGGTGAAAGCAAACAGTCCTCAAAACATCGTACAGGTAGACAAGATGCGGGTTTCTAAACTGCATGTGGCTACTGTAGGATCTGATGCTTAGCAAAGAAAGTACGTTACGGATTTAGAGAACTCTTAACTCATAAGCAGGAATAAATACTAGTGATAGGCCATACAGTGTATAATGGCATAGGTATAATTAAATAAAGGCAGCAACTCGCAACATTACCACATACAGGTGTGCTTCTCACTCTTAGTCAGGCAAGCCTGCTCGGACAGAGTCTCTAAGCCACACCCTGACTCACAATGCTCACAAAAACGGTAAACTTTGGCACAATAACAAGCATGCAGAAATAATAAACCCCTAGCTGTTAATCTGCCAGGTGGCAGAGGTCTAGCCGGAAGGATATAGGCTTCGGATACCCGGGCTGAGCCACCTGCTCTAGCCTAGGGACGTTCCCAAGTCTGTGCGCCAAATTACTCTAATTGAAAGGGTGCTCTCTTGAGAGACTCAGATCGCAAGTATCTGACTCTCTCCTGGCGACCCTAAAACAAAAGCAAGACGTGCTAGCGCAGTGCTGAGTGGACTAGGCAAGGGCCCTCACACAACACAACACTAGACACACAGGGACACAGACAAGAAAATTCCCCCAGACTCCCACGGGTATCCTAGTAAAGTCGTGCGGGTCCACAGGACTCGCACCAGCAGACTTTACTTAAAGGATCGCAAAAAGCCTCCCCTCCGGTCTAGCCCCTGCTAACCTGACACAAGAACACACTAGCAAGCATGAAACCACCAAATATGAGACAACAAAAAAGCTTCCTAGGTCTCATTAACAATTACGCCTCTGCATAAGGCCCAAAATCCTATCTAGTTATCTGAGAGCTCGTCGTTAATACAATAATAGATATAAGGTCTATCAAGGGGATGGGGTAATTAAATAGATTGGTGAAGTAGTGGAAGGAAGGTATACAAAGTAAGAGAGAAAGTTTCTAAGTGGGGTTGAGAGGGATAGATATCAAGGGGGTCCGAAGGGTACGACAGTGAGGTGAGCTCTTGAGTCTTGAATCTGTCTGGACCCCACCCTAGGCATGCAAAATACATCCCAGGCTTGGCAACACTCAACACTGTTGCCTGGTCAAAATCCTCTACCCCGTGTGCGTGAGTCGAAACTAAGCCTAACGTTGCAATTAAATGCATATGGCAACGCTTCAGGCTCGTCCCAAGCTGGCAAGCGAAGCAACGTCCCAAGCCGGTATCTCTCTCCCGCCCTCACTAGACTTACATCTTATATATTATAATGAAACAATCAACTATCGAGAATAAAATATACTAAGATGCGTTGGTTAAGAATAAGGGCAGCTTCAAGCTGTGAAACAACATAAGAATATCCCAGACATTAGTTACATTGTCGTAGGATATATACTAAGGAAAAGCCGGCCGGCTGCCACCAGCCGGTTTCTAAACGGCTGGGCAGCCGACGCGCGCGCATGCCCGCACGTGGCTACTATGCAGAAGCGTCACAATATCTAGCTCCAATTGCTTCATGTTGATATATCTCTAACAATAACAAATTAACCCTTTGAGTACCAGCGACGTGTGTTATATTTTGTTCTATCTATATTTGGACGATAATATGCAGCTTGAGAAGGATCAGTGGTAGTTAAAAGGGTTGGTTGAAATAGTTTGAAGCTTTAATATTGCAAGAGGTCCTTCCTAATCTGAATGAAATAGTCTAATCCATGCCAGACTATAATTAAAAGGAAGTCACTGGTACTGAACGGGTTAAAAGTCTGGAACTAAGCCAAAAATAAATAAACAATAAGAAAAGAAAATATAAATAATACAATAAGGAAAACAAAAACAATAACAAACATACACACCTGGAATATACGCTTTTTGTGGACCCCCTTCTCTCTTATGTGTAGCACCATTAGTTTTGAGATTTTAAGACGTTCGTTCCATTAGTTCGGCGATTTTGAAACCTTTTGCACCATTTCTTTGTCAATATTACGACCTTTCGTGCCATTTAGGTCCTGATTTTGTTCCTGACGAGCGAAAGCGAGCGCCTGTAATTTTGGAGGAACTAACCTTTGGTCGGGACATTTTTCTACCGAAAACTGTACAAAATATTCTAGGGGGTATTTTTTATTTTTGATGGAGTTCTAGCGAGTAAACTGATAAATAAATAGACAAAGAAAAAATACCAATAGCCCCCAAGTATAATTTAGATCCAAAGACTATACATTATATCACGTTATTTTAATTGTTGTTGATGGTGTATAATTGCCCCTTTAAGGGGAGGTTTTTAGTTTGTTTCCTACTCCTCCAGCAATCTTAAAATTTCACCCCCTTGATCCCCTTTCAAGATAAATTTGTACATTTTTCGGTAGAAAAATGTCCCGGCCGAAGGCCGGTTACTCTTAAATTACAGGCTCGCTATCGCTCGCCAGGATAAAATCGACACCTAAATGGCATGAAAGGTCTTAAAATTGACAAAATGGGGCGGTAATTCTTAAAATCATCAAACTAATGGGGCAAACGTCTTAATATCTCAAAAGCAATGGGGCTAGACATGAGGGAGAAAGGGGTCAAGACAAAAATCCCTCAAGTGGAAATCTCCCCTTAAGATCACTTTATTTGTATTGAGAAGTATATTTCCTGTATAATCCTGCTAGGAAAATATAAATGTTTTACAGTATGCATTTACAACCAAGGGAATACATAGGTGCATGTAAGTGGCCATTTACAACCATGGGAATACATAGGTGCATGTAAGTGGCCATTTACAACCATGGGAATACGTAGGTGCATGTAAGTGGCCATTTACAACCATGGGAATACATAGGTGCATGTAAGTGGCCATTTACAACCATGGGAATACATAGGTGCATGTAAGTGGCCATTTACAACCATGGGAATACATAGGTGCATGTAAGTGGCCATTTACAACCATGGGAATACATAGGTGCATGTAAGTGGCCATTTGCGAGTGTTGGTCTATAAGGAAGTTGGAGTTGTGGCCATTAATATTTAGGTGAATTATGAGCTAAAATATGGTCATAAAAATTAAAAAAAAAAAAAAATACATAAAACCAAATGTATCACACTTTATGTCCATCAGAAACCCACATTATTATTGCATTCCTCTTTAGTATCGATGTTCACGGCTCTAACTTCCTTATAGCCTGAAACTCACAAGTGGTCAATTGGCTATATAATAACTATGGACCATATATACTTCTATAATGTATCATACATTATATATATATACAGGTATAATATGGTCAATGGTTATTATAGAAACAATTATATTAATTAATCAGATTCCATAAACACTAAGAGAGATTTAAGATGTTTTAACCCCTTCTGTACCGGTGACGTCTCTTTATTTATTTTTATTTATTTTTTGTGTGCTAAATATAGACGTTCGTATTCAATTTGAAAAGGACCTCTAGCAATTAACAGGCTTCAAACTATCTAACTTAACCCTTTATACTACCATAGATCCTTCTTAACTTAAAACATATTTCAGCATCCAGACCAAGGCATATACTGTATACTCCCCATATAAATCCACCGAGGTCTGAAACATGGGAGAAATTATGCAGTGTTACGGCTGGATCGGCAATACATATTCGGGATTCTTGATCGTAGGACAGAAATGGCTTATGTGACAACGACACGCTCGATTCCAGTCCCAAATACTATATGCTCCAGACAACAAAAGCACCAACGCCCTACAGAGTTATCGTCTATGGTAACGAGGTACCTTAACTCGGCGAAAGTGTACAACAGGGGTAGGCTATGAGGCTAAACTCCCTCAGACATTTATAGGTTACGTTATTACTAAAGAAATGCAATACTCAAGAAACTACGTTAATATTAAGCCTCTAATAATGTAGAATAGAAGCAGGCTAAAGGTATGACAGTGAAATGCTAAATGACAAATGTACACGCCTACTTGAAAGCGCGTGCACTAGAATAACTGTCCCCTACTAACATGCACTAGCATGTAGCATACAAGATGTTCATGATCCAGTAGATACCTAATAATACACATGGAAGGAACATAAATAGTAGTCACTTATTATAAGAATGAATCTATACTTGGAATAACTAAAGGTTGCAGGCAACAGTACTGCGCCGGTAGCCTACTACCGCATAGGCTACTTCGCTTCTCTCACTCTGTCTCCCCTCTGAGTCCGTATGCGCCCTACGCAACAGAACTCCGGACACAGCAGCAAAACGACAGTGTAGTTAATTGATACATGAAAGTATTAATAGTGTTGTCTTGTGTGTGAGTAATGTGTATTGTAAAGTGTTACATACATATACTTAAAGAGAGCTGCAATGCATAGTAAAATAAAGATATCACCCACTCATCATCCCCATGTGTTCTAGCTAGCAGGCCAAGTCACAGGAACAACGAGTCCCAGCACCGAAAGCGAGAACCCAGGAAAAGACTGCAGAGAACACAAGGACAGATAAATTACGTTACTCTACTATACCGGCACTACGAGCGAGCTGTAGTCTCTGGTACTGCACTCGCTCCTGGCTCGGTAGGCAAATCAAGGCTAAGTCCTCGCCCCTCTACAGACAACTCCTGGGCATGGTCGGGCTCTTACACATGGCACTAGTCTAGTCACAAATTGGATGATGAGCTGGGCATATAACTCGTGAACATGTAGAACGTTCACCAACTATCCTCATCAAGAAGATCGCTGTTCACATTAACCCCTTAAATCTAATACATGTAAATATATGCTTGTCCTAAGAGTAATACGAGAGGTGAGTGCTGAAACTCCTTTAGGACCTCAAGGGAAGGTTATGCATTTAAATAGAGAGAAGAATGAAATGAGAGTAATGTCGTCAGAGAGAAAGAGTGCAACCGTGAGAAGTTGGGAGAGAGGGCAAGGGATGTTAGAATCTCAAAGGTTCTAGGCAACCTGATCATGGAACACATAGCGAGCCTCCAGGCAATGTGCAGTACGACAACATGGGCAACCCAGGCAGCATAGGCAGGCGGCAATGGACTACCAACCCTGTCGCACCTAGCTATAAGCGCAAGGCTGCCAACCGGTCCATACGTCTGGCAACCACCACTCCGGCAGCGTGGCGCGTTGCTACCCTCTCGCTCTGAAAACTAACTCACTCTCTCTCTCTGAACTCCCATTGTCTTATCTATCAACTTCTCTATTGATACTACATATTAAATGGAAGGTCTCGACATGGCTTAAAACAAAACCCACCACTGGTTAGCACATGACGAGACCTTTGCAGAGATACAAAGAACATAGTTATACGTTGTCACACTCAATATAAGCAGCCAGCACGGTACAGCGGTACACGGTACCGCACCGTGGCGGTACAGTGGAGTACCAAGGAGTACAATCAGGTTACGTTGCCACGCACTGGGTGCGTCACAGCCCCCCCAAGATTTTAGATAATCGACCTTAGAAGCATTATCAATCTGACAGGCAACCAACCGACCTGCTACCCTTAGCTGCCACTAATTGCAAAAGGTGCACAACAACTGAAGTGTGAATTATACATAAAACACAATATCGCATGCATCATGCTACAACAATAAAGACTTACAAAACTAAAAAAAAAATTTCTTGTTTATTTTATTGTTTTATAATCTTTTTGGACGGCGTTATGATAGCCTAATTTTACTCCTGCTCAACCCACACACCGTGCACGACTATCCTGGATCATCAACCCTTGATAGACAATCTGCTATCACGTTCTCACTCCCGGCAATATGCTGAATGTTGAGATTATACTCTTGGAGCATTAGGGACCACCTGGTCAACCGCATATTCCGATTGTGAAACTGAGTTAGGAATTTCAAGGGATGATGGTCCGTATAAATCGTCACTACCGGGCCGTAGGCTGGAACATAAACTTCGAAATGTTTGAGCGACAAAACGATAGCAAGAAGCTCCTTCTCTATAGTCGAGTAATTCCTTTGTGCCGAATTAAACTTGCGAGAAAAGAAGCTCACTGGGTGTTCCAAGCCCTCGGAATCAGTCTGCAGTAACACTGCCCCGGCACCCACACCGCTGGCATCAGTCGCCAGCTGAAAACTCCTGGAGAAGTCTGGGGCTCTCAAAATCGGATGTGTACACAGCAGGTGCTTGACTAGGTCGAAAGCCCTCTGACACTCCGCAGCCCAACAGAACTTCACTGACTTCGACAGTAGATCAGTTAACGGTGCTAAGACAGTAGAGTATCCCCGGATGAAGCGCCTATAATAGCCTATCATACCTAGGAACCGCATGACCTGGCGCTTAGTGGTGGGCCTGGGAAACATATTGATAGCCTGTATCTTGCTCAGGGGGGGGCACACCCGGCCTAACCCGACCACGAAGCCAAGATACTGCACAGTAGCCTTTACAAACTCGCACTTCCTCAGGTTCACCACCAGCCCAGCATCGTGCAACTTCCCAAACAGGGTCTCTAAGTGCCTTAGGTGATTTTCAAAATTGTCATCATACACTATCACGTCATCAAGGTAGACCGTGCAGTTAGGGATTTCGTCACAAATATCGTTCATCAGGTTCTGAAACGTGGCAGGTGCGTTCTTAAGCCCATAAGGCATTACGTTACATTGGTAGGTCTTGCCATCTACCACAAAACCACAAACTTGCTTAGCTCGGTCCGACAGGGGTACTTGCCAGTAGCCTTTTACAAGATCAATTTTAGTAAGGTACTTTGCATTCCCTATCTTGTCCACGCTGTCGTCAACTCGAGGCAAAGGGTAAGGGTTGGTAGTGGTCAAGCCATTTAGCCTACGAAAATCTATGCAGAACCGCACCTTGCCGTCAGGTTTTGGCTGCAACGTGACGGGTGATGTCCACTTCACATAACCTTCAGTGATCATCCCTCTCTCAACCATGTATTTTAACTCCTCCCGTAAAGCTGGCAACTTTACCGGGGGCACACGGTAGGGCACTGACTTGAAGGGCACATTATCACCGACGTCCACGTCGTGCGTTACCTGAGTAGTGAGACCTGGGTGTTCGGCGAAAACAGAGGGGTATGACCTGAACAGGCCTAGGACAGCAGCACCCTGGTGCTCAGGCAGGTGACTTACAGCTTGCCTAGCCTCTTGTTCAGTATTCCCCGCCCACTGTTCCGCGGAAATGACACAGTCCCAGCTATCCTCCTCAGCAGCATGACTGTCCCCACCTCCTTCTCCACCCTGGCCGCTGCAGGCCAGCACAGGGACAGTGAGAGGCTCTGAGGGGCGTCTCACATACTCTTTCATGAGGTTAACATGACATAACTGATGTTTTTTTCTACGGTCAGGTGTTGCAACGAGATAATCAAGGTCGGACAGTTTCTTAGCCACCACATACGGCCCAATGAACTTGGCAGAAAGGGGGTGTCCAGGCAAAGGTAAAAGCAACATTACCTCCTGACCCACCGAAAACTCCCGAAGCTTCACCTTGGCGTCATACTGGTGCTTCATGACCGCCTGTGCATTAACCAAGTTATTACCTGCCGCTGCCATGCAACCTATAAGTCTCTCCCGGCTCTCAAGGATATATTTAAGTACAGACCCCGGCTTCTCTTCGCCCTCCCAGATCTCTTTCACCATACTTAAAGGTCCTCTCACATTATGGCCAAAGACTAGTTGATTTGGACTGAACCCCAGGCTCTCTCCTGGGACTTCACGTGCAGCGAACAGAACATACGGCAGACCCAAATCCCAATCAGTGTCATGTTCTGCACAGTAACAGCGTAGCATACTCTTCAGGGTCGAGTGCCACCGCTCCAAGACTCCCTGACTCTCGGGATGGTAGGCTGACGACACTACAGAACATATACCGTGCAACTGAAGGGTTTGCTTGAACAATTTGGATGTAAAATTGCTCCCCTGGTCTGACTGCACCTCACGTGGAAATCCATAACGGGAACAGAACAATAATAAGTTTTTAACAACTGCCTTTGCCGAGCCGTTTCTCATGGGGTATGCGTCCGGGTATCTCGTAGCCACATCCATGATTGTCAACAGGAATTTATTGCCACTACTAGTAGGCGGGAAAGGGCCAACCAAATCTACTACAACTTTGCTGAACGGAGGCCCGGTGACAGGTATGGGAAACAAAGGTGCCTTCGGGATGGTCTGGTTAGGCTTCCCCGTTGTCTGGCAGGTCGCACACCCAGCCACCCATGCACAACATCAGCCTTGACCCCAGGCCACCAGAAAAACCTGCCCAATGCCGCCAATGTTTTTGTTACCCCCAAATGACCCGCCACCGGCACATCATGCGCCAGACACAATAAGGACTCTCTATACTTATTTGGAACAACCACCTGGTCTACTACCCTCGCACCGCCCTCCCACTTCGATTTGGGGTCTAGAAATCTGCGGTACAATATCCTGTTGAGCCTAAAGAAATCTCCCGGCTTCGCATCCCCATCTTCCTCCAACTCTATGGCACCATTGCTATAACGAGCTAGGCTAGCGTCTTGCAGCTGCTGCTCACTAATGTCCCTGGGCGTCAATGCATCAAGATGGTTTTGTAATAAGACATTACCCCGGCTAGTAGGCTCTACTGCCTTAGTGGCTCTCGCTACAGCTCTTTGCCTCACGCGAAGTCATACCCAACTCTGCCTTGTTACACACCATATCTGGGCCAGAGTCAACTCCTGTGTTTATTATAGGTCCAAGTACCGAATCACCGAGAAGTGCAGCAGAATCAATGTCCCTTTTCCTGCCTTAGCAACCTTCTCCTGATCCTTCCTCCACTGTCCCCGAGGTTGAGTGCTAGGCTGTGCAGGAGCCGCAGAGCGAGATCGGGTTACCACACAGGCCATCTCATCCTGTTGGCACCTCCCAACCCATTCCCGATTCTCACCATCCACGTCGGCCGCCCTCTCGGCAACGACTAAGGGTGGAGTCCCGGAAGTGGGCACCGCAAAGTCGTTGCCGAGAAGAAGGTCGACGCCCTCAACTGGCAAACACTCAACGATCCCTACATCCAGCTCCCTGCACACCTCTCCCACTCTCAACTCCAACCTCACAAGTGGGTATGACCTCGTAGCATTTATACCCTGCACCACAACAACTCTGGCCGCATTTATCGGTTTCCCTGTGAAGTTCCTCAACAAAGTTTGCGAAGCCCCCGTATCCCTCAGCAAGTCAACCCTCCGTAGTTCACTCCCTCAGCTCACAAACCTGTGTCCCCGATGGCTACAGAAAGTGTCCCGGACAGGTGTCGAGCCTTCCGTACGCTTCTTTACCGCGTGTGCCTCAGCTGCTGACAACCTACCCCGGGCAGTTGCTGCAGCCTTCAGAGACACACCGATACTGTGAACCAATGACACCGGCTTAGCGGGAGTGTTACTAGGGCACTCACGTGAATAATGGCCTAGCTTCTGACATTTGTAACATTTCACATCCCCAATGGGCTTCTTCCCTTGTGCGGGCGAAGAAGGGGCCTGACCTTTAGTAAACGGGAGAGGCTTGTGTTTGTAGGTGTTATTAGGTGCAATGCATTTAGTGTGGTTATGTGTGTCATAGGATTTGTTATTATCGAAAACTCTGGTGGGTGGGGTATAGCGCCCCTTCTGCCCTGACTCAGCCCTCTGAGCGGCACCGCAACCACGAATCAATGATAATCTGAAGTCTGCCATCTTGGCAGCCTCCTCTACTGTCTTGGGACATTTTTCCTTAATGTTCAGCGTTAGATCGGTTCCAGTACATTTGTAAAACTGTTCCAGATAGAAAAGTTGCTTAATTTCCTCAGCCGACTCTGCGTGCTCGGACCGAAACCAGTTATTACCTGCATCTGTTAAGTCCCGTGCGTGCTCCATAAAACTGACGTCGCTCTTCTTATTCACGCCACGGAACTTCAATCTATAAGTTTCGGGTTGCAGTTCGTAGGCCCGGAGCACAGCCTCCTTCACCAGTCCATACACTACACTCTCGTCCAGTGACAGTGCATCGTAGGCTTTCAACCCCTTACCCACTAGACGTGATGAAACTAATGCTGCCCATTTAACCTCCGGCCAGTCATACTCACGACACTTCTTTTCGAAACGAGCAAAAAACTCAGTCACTGCTGTCTCATCAAATGCGGGTACTAACTTAATTAAATGCGAAAGTGAGTCTGTAACCCGGTGCCCACCACCGAGATGACGCCCCGTGGTCTCTACTCTAGACTTCTCGACATCCATTTCAGCCTGGTACCTGGTTGCATCCTGATTGGCTTGGATTCTAGCAACCTCTATGCGTTCTATACTAGCCTGTTGTATCTGAGTCTCCTGCAGCTTAATACGTTCTATACTAGCCTGTTGTATCTGAGTCTCCTGCAGCTTAAACTTAGCTAGTTCTAGCTGAAATAACATCTCAGGAGACAGGCCTGGGGGGGGAGAGCACAAAATGGGGGATCCACACCGAGACGTGTTTACGGGTAAGCCAGCTTGCCCTTGAGAACCCTCCTGCTGCATCGTGCTAAGACTCGCTGGCTGAGGGCCCAGCTCAGGGGTAGAGTGGAATGGAGGCTTGGAGGGAACCCCCCAAGACCCCACTCCACCCACCGCCCCATCGCCATCACCCAACAAACATGCCACCAAATTCTTCTTGGGCCAACTGTCAGGACAGTCCCGCCCCAAAACCGTGGCTAAACAGCGAAGACCGTAACAATCAATAGCCTGCAGGCGCTGTTCGGTCAAAGGTGTCTGCAAAAATGCCCGGGCATCCCTCTCTCCACTTATAACACTCCCCTCCCTAAACATCTGTTGTACTTGCTGGTTACTAGGCTGTACCGTGTTATCCTCCCCCGTAAATGATGAGTCATTAGACATAGTGCTGGTTATACAATTGCTGTTCATAAAAAAAAAAAAGTGCTTATTACTAATTGCAGTCTCGACTCACAAAATGTTAAAGATGCTTGAATGACTCTACTCTAGATACCCCCAACGAAACAATCTGCAAGTCCACCAATACAATAATGACACAATAAAAATTCCTCCAATATGCAAGAAAATTCTAGCCAGCTCTACTAGGTAGCATAGAATAGTTCTCCAAAAAACATGTGATAGGATACTACTGAATCTTGTGCAAGGTCGCCATTTTGTTACGGCTGGATCGGCAATACATATTCGGGATTCTTGATCGTAGGACAGAAATGGCTTATGTGACAACGACACGCTCGATTCCAGTCCCAAATACTATATGCTCCAGACAACAAAAGCACCAACGCCCTACAGAGTTATCGTCTATGGTAACGAGGTACCTTAACTCGGCGAAAGTGTACAACAGGGGTAGGCTATGAGGCTAAACTCCCTCAGACATTTATAGGTTACGTTATGACTAAAGAAATGCAATACTCAAGAAACTACGTTAATATTAAGCCTCTAATAATGTAGAATAGAAGCAGGCTAAAGGTATGACAGTGAAATGCTAAATGACAAATGTACACGCCTACTTGAAAGCGCGTGCACTAGAATAACTGTCCCCTACTAACATGCACTAGCATGTAGCATACAAGATGTTCATGATCCAGTAGATACCTAATAATACACATGGAAGGAACATAAATAGTAGTCACTTATTATAAGAATGAATCTATACTTGGAATAACTAAAGGTTGCAGGCAACAGTACTGCGCCGGTAGCCTACTACCGCATAGGCTACTTCGCTTCTCTCACTCTGTCTCCCCTCTGAGTCCGTATGCGCCCTACGCAACAGAACTCCGGACACAGCAGCAAAACGACAGTGTAGTTAATTGATACATGAAAGTATTAATAGTGTTGTCTTGTGTGTGAGTAATGTGTATTGTAAAGTGTTACATACATATACTTAAAGAGAGCTGCAATGCATAGTAAAATAAAGATATCACCCACTCTTCATCCCCATGTGTTCTAGCTAGCAGGCCAAGTCACAGGAACAACGAGTCCCAGCACCGAAAGCGAGAACCCAGGAAAAGACTGCAGAGAACACAAGGACAGATAAATTACGTTACTCTACTATACCGGCACTACGAGCGAGCTGTAGTCTCTGGTACTGCACTCGCTCCTGGCTCGGTAGGCAAATCAAGGCAAAGTCCTCGCCCCTCTACAGACAACTCCTGGGCATGGTCGGGCTCTTACACATGGCACTAGTCTAGTCACAAATTGGATGATGAGCTGGGCATATAACTCGTGAACATGTAGAACGTTCACCAACTATCCTCATCAAGAAGATCGCTGTTCACATTAACCCCTTAAATCTAATACATGTAAATATATGCTTGTCCTAAGAGTAATACGAGAGGTGAGTGCTGAAACTCCTTTAGGACCTCAAGGGAAGGTTATGCATTTAAATAGAGAGAAGAATGAAATGAGGGTAATGTCGTCAGAGAGAAAGAGTGCAACCGTGAGAAGTTGGGAGAGAGGGCAAGGGATGTTAGAATCTCAAAGGTTCTAGGCAACCTGATCATGGAACACATAGCGAGCCTCCAGGCAATGTGCAGTACGACAACATGGGCAACCCAGGCAGCATAGGCAGGCGGCAATGGACTACCAACCCTGTCGCACCTAGCTATAAGCGCAAGGCTGCCAACCGGTCCATACGTCTGGCAACCACCACTCCGGCAGCGTGGCGCGTTGC
Organism: Lithodes maja; assembly: GCA_037953745.1. Lineage (NCBI taxonomy): Eukaryota > Metazoa > Arthropoda > Malacostraca > Decapoda > Lithodidae > Lithodes > Lithodes maja. The sequence goes on along the minus strand of JBAKBP010030107.1, from coordinate 6,841 downwards.
TACCCTCTCGCTCTGAAAACTAACTCACTCTCTCTCTCTGAACTCCCATTGTCTTATCTATCAACTTCTCTATTGATACTACATATTAAATGGAAGGTCTCGACATGGCTTAAAACAAAACCCACCACTGGTTAGCACATGACGAGACCTTTGCAGAGATACAAAGAACATAGTTATACGTTGTCACACTCAATATAAGCAGCCAGCACGGTACAGCGGTACACGGTACCGCACCGTGGCGGTACAGTGGAGTACCAAGGAGTACAATCAGGTTACGTTGCCACGCACTGGGTGCGTCACAGCAGGGAAACAATCCTCTCAGGGGAGGGGCCATTGGGAGCTCTAAAGGACCGCCATTTATAGAGCTTTACCAGGTCTTAGAGCCGGATTTAACCCCTGGGGGATTAACGCTCAGAACTTAGTCTTTATGTCACCAGGGGGCAAAGTTCGTAATCCCCCCGTTGTGTGGGAGTCTTGTGAGGCGGAGAGAGAGGAGAGGGAGAGAGAGGATGGGGTGGGAGGAGAGAGAAAGGAGAGGGACGAGGGAGGAAGTAAAATAGAGAGGAGAGAAAGGAGAGATGGAGATAATAGGAAGGATGGTGGAGAGAAGGAAAAGAGAGAGGATGGGAGGAGGGGATAGAGGGAGAGAGGAGGAGAGGAATGATGGAGGTGGAGAGAAGGGAAAGAGAGAGAATGGCAGGAGTGAGAAGAGGATGGATGATGGAGAGAAAAGAAAGAGAGAAGATAAGAGGAGGGGAGAGAAGAGAAGATGGAGGGGGCAAAGAGGAGAGGAAGAATGGAGGAGAGAAGGGAAAGCGAGAGGATGAATGGAAAATATGGAGGGAGCGGGGAGAAGAGGAAGGATAAAGCCTACTTCTCGTGATCACACTATAGTACACTCGGATACCATAGTTTCCAGCCCAGTCATAAGAATTCCTGGACCCCCATATGTTTTTCTTTATGCAATTATGACTGTTTGGAAATATTTTTGGATAGAACTAGCTTTTCAATAAATACTATATATCATTTTGTAGTTGATTTGTAAAGGAATATATTAATGAATTAGTTTCCAGAGATATACTTCCATATAAAGAAATAGGTGAAGTCCAGGAATGTGTATGAGTGGGCTAGAAACTATGGTAACCGAGTGTACCTATGACATACAAACAAACAGTGTATATATTGCTTGCATATCTAAGTTTCCTCGGGTTTGCTAACATTACGCTTTCCGTAATGCAGTAATTGGGTCTGAGTACATGATTAGATTGATATCCAAAATTCGAAAATGGATATTAATCGTGATCGTGTACTCAACCTTTAACTGTGTTGGTGGTGTCATGGTTTAGGTGCTCATGTTTTGGGTGTGGTGTCCCGAGTTCGAATCCCGGGAGGACCATATGCTTTCATTAGTTTATTCAAGTACATTGGGGTTTGCAATTGATGATTAATGTTAAGAATGGATTGTTACTTATTTCCTCGGTTTTGCTTTTACATTACCGAGTGGCGATTTGTTTGTGTCCTCCGAAATGCATAGCGGAGTGTACCAATTATACGAAGGCCCGGTTTCAAACAAGTTGCTCCGAAATTCGTGAATATTGCATGTTCGAACGAGTGCGTCTGCAAACAGGAATCTTGTCGAGTGGGTTGGATATGCTGAATATTTAAGGACCTGTTGTGTGTGTGTGTGTGTGTGTGTGTGTGTGTGTGTGTGTGTGTGTGTGTGTGTGTGTGTGTGTGTGTGTGTGTGTTCGATAGTAATAGTAGGTGATATAATAATACACAAGAACATGTATTGAAAAACAAAAATCCTGACTAAGTATATAGAATACCTTAATACAAATAAATAACAGATAAAACAAAATATATATATATATATTTTTAAAAAGTACCTGAGCTTCATGGGACTCGTGCTTGGTAGAGACCCTTTAGTAACAGAGATCGGTCAACCTCCGCCATCTTGGTACCCTAAAGTAACACAGATCGGTCAACCTCCGCCATTATGGTGCCGTTGATGTCATTAGCCTCTCTTCGCTCCGTAAGCCTCCATCAAGCTTGATAAAACACCCCCAAGACCACCCTTCGAGATCAATTTAAAAAAAATTTGGGGAGAAAAATGTCATTGGTCAATGGCCGATTCTTCCGAAAGTACAGACTCGCTGTCGAACGCCAGGACAATGTTGATACCTAAATAGACTGAAAGGTCTTAAAATTAACAAAGACGTGGAATGCAAGGTATTAAAGTCCCCCAAGAAATAGGGCGAACATCTTAAAATAACAAAAGTAATGAGACTGAACATGAGGGAGAAGGGGGTGGGGGAAAGAACACCCTCTTAAGGGGAGACAGACCGTTTGTTTGGTCATTCATTCCATTATTTCTTAGTTTCCTCACTAGACCTCCATCAAGCTTAAAACAAAAAACCCTAGACGCCGCTTCAAGATAAATATGTAAATTTTTCGATAGAAAAATGCCCCGGCCGAAGGCCGGTTTCTCTTAAAATGTCAGGCTCGCTATCGCTCGCCAGAAAAAAATCGATAACTAAATGGCACGAAAGGTCATACAATTGACAAAGAAATGGGGCGAAAGGTGTTGAAATCGCCAAACTAATGGGCCGAACGTCTTAAAGTCTCAAAACTAATGGGGCTAAACATGAGGGAGAAGGGGGGTCCAGTAAAACGGCCAGCCTCCCCTTAACACCGGGATCCCTCGTGCCTGCCTCTCTGCTTGAAATGCTTTTACGTCCGCCTCTTGTATTTATAAGCCAGGGCCAAAGGAGCGCTGTGTCTGGCAATTTTCGACGAGTTGTGAATTTGTATTGTAATTTGTAATGGGGCTAAACATGAGGGAGAACACTTTCTCCCTCATGTCCCGAAAACCGGCCCATCCCCCCTTAAATATAATTATTGAAGATGCCAGACTACAATTGCCGGTAAATATTGACGGAAAAATTGCTCGTGTGATCTCCCCTTGTATTTATGCCCGGGAAGTCCATATAGTGAGTGTGCTTGCAAACATTTGTACGGGAAGCATTTTACTAGGCTCTGTAACTCACGCTCTCTCTCTTTCTCTTCCTGCTTTCTCTCTGTACTATTCTCGACTCATTCCTCTCTCTCTCTCTCTCTCTCTCTCTCTCTCTCTCTCTATCTCCTTTGTACTCCTTTGTACTCTCTCTCTCTCTCTCTCGCAAATATATTAATTGGAATTTCAGCCCCTAATTAACCTCTATTGTCCAGGGGCTTGATACAGCACTGTATGATTTTTTTTTTTTTTTTTTTTTTGCATGAAGGAGACAAAAGGCAGGCTGCCTGTAACGATTGTCTCCCCTAAAGCCTTAAGAGTGACAGAAAGTCAAATTCAAGGGACGTTGGGGTCAAAATGCCTGGACACAGTCATGAAGTTTAAAGCAGTCTAAGCCATAAGATGAAGGAAAGACTGCTCGTATGTGTGTGTGTGGTGGTGGGGGAGGGAGGCAACACAAACAGCTCTTCTTCAAAAGAGTTAAATCACAAGCTTTTCCTTGCATCAAATATCAGTTTTGCTCCTGTAACAAATGTTCTCTAATCCTTTCCCACTTGACGCAATTTTGCATCACTATCACACACACACACACACCCACACATTCCCTCTCTCAAGATGGTGTGTTAAAATGGATAGAACATTGGCTCAGCAACAGAAAGCAAAGAGTAGTCATAAACGGTAAGGCATCCAAATGGATCAATGTAAGTAGCGGGGTACCCCAGCGGCACTTGGGCCATTTTCTTCCTAGTTTACTTCAACGAAATATATGAGGGTCTCACCTGTACAATCTCGAAGTTTGCTGACAATACAAACATTGCAAATAACGCAGTCTCAAAACAACAAGTTGAAGATATACAACACAATCTAGATAAGTTATCATGTTGGGCTCAAATTTGGCAAATGAGTTTCAATAAGGAAAAATGTAAAGTACTCCATATCGGAAACCATAATGAGAGAGCAAATTATTTCAATGAATGGCACCCAGCTTGAGAGTGTAGACAGAGACACGGACTTGGTAGTAACAATATCGAGTAACCTAAAACCTAGTCAACAATGTACAGAAGTTGTTAAAAAGGCAAACAAATTAATTGGCTTTATAGGCAGGTCATTTGAGCATAAATCCAAAGATGTAATCCTAACTCTTTACATTTCCTTAGTCCGCCCTCTTCTGGAATATTGCGTTCAATCCTGGTGCCCTTACTACAACCAAATATATAGACAAGCTAGAACGAGTTCAACGTAGATACCAAATTGATACCTAGCCTAAAGAACAAACCATACGACGAGCGTCTTAGAGAATTACATCTATTTCTTTTAACCCAGCGCATATTTAGAGGCGACTTAATTCAAGTGTTCAAAATTATCAAAGGCATCGACAATATGAACTGTAGCAAGTACTTCACTATCGACCAATCTAATTACATGCGAACAAACAGTTGCACAATTATTGGTAAATCTTTTAACTCACACGAATCTAAGAATGTATTCTTCAATCAAGTTGTCAACTTGTGGAATGGCCTTCCCCGAGACGTTATAAGCTGCACCAGCGTTGATTCTTGTAAACTTCGCCTAGACAAACATCTTGCCTCAAACCCGCGACTGATTGTGTTAGTAAAGGAATAACTTAATTTTCCCCCCTCAAATTTATCAACAATTATTGTGTGTATAAATAACTACACCAAATATCACTTATATACGTGTTACGTTAATAACCCAACTGTCCCCTTCTTATATCTCTCAATCCTGCCACGGACACTAGTTTCAGGGCAGTAGTTCACTTTCCCTTACCCACTCTAAACCACTGTTTAGAGGACACACAGCCTGGAGGAGTTGCTAGACCTGTTGATGCTATATTACCTATGTACTCGTTTGTACTCTCTTCTGTCTCTATTACGACCAACAAAGCTCTTTATAACTTCCCCAGTGCATATCTTCCCCCTTACAGAGGGTAGGTGGCACACGCCTCTCAACACATCTCATTCCTATTCGGTCCAACTCTCTAGCCCAAGGGTAAATCGCTTTTCACAATTTTTCGTTTACACAACCGGTAAACTCTGGAACACACTTCCTCAGTAGGCCTACACCTTTCCCTCTTCCTACTTAGACTCCTCCGAACACCGTGTGTCCAAGAATTTTGAATCGAATGAATAATGAATTTGGCTGATTTTCCCTTTATCTCCAGAAGTGACACTTGTACTGGCACCTTTGCCTTTTGTCTTCTTCTTTCACAAAACAATAAATACTCTCTCTCTCTCTCTCTCTCTCTCTCTCTCTCTCTCTCTCTCTCTCTCTCTCTCTCTCTCTCTCTCTCTCTCAAATAATTATATGCATTGAAATGTCAGCCCTTAATTACCCCTTTTTTTCCTAGGCCTCATTAGTATGCAAGAAACTACCATTTGTTTTATTTCCATAATTAATCCACAAATTGTATTTTCCTTACTTTATTTAAATCATAAACTTTGGTTAATACAGCATGAGCATATATATATATATATATATATATATATATATCCGCAAAATTACACGTTTAGAATTACGATTGGGTTCAGAAAGTAAGACATACAAAATTAATGGAAATAGCGATGTAAGCTATCCAACAATTAATACACTACAGTATAAGAAATTTGCAAACGTAGTCTAAAGTTAATGTGACATTTACAAATTACTTGGCGAGTAATAAATATGAAGCTCTCTCTCTCTCTCTCTCTCTCTCTCTCTCTCCTCTCTCTCTCTCTCTCTCTCTCTCTCTCTCTCTCTCTCTCTCTCTCTCTCTCTCATTCTCTCTCTTCTTCTAGCTGCTATATTCACAATAATTATAAAGACGTATATCCTGCTATAATACACACATATAAATCGCAATGTATCACGTAAAACTACGAAACACATGAACATAAACAATAAACAAGGAAATACCATCATACACCAAGTTAATATGTTATGGGGGGGGTCACCGGCTTTTGTTTATCTTTCTCTCCTTTTCTCTCTTTCCCTGGCTTGTATCCATTCGGCCCCATTCAGCCAACTGTTTTAAGACGTTTATGCCCATCCAGGTGTCGATTTCTTCCTGGCGAGCGATAGCGAGCCAGCATTGTATGGAGAAATCCGGCTTCGCCGGAGAAATTTTTCAATCGAAAAATGTACAAATTTAGCTTGCTGTCAAAACAAAAATATATATATGCTGGCTTGCTACTGCTCGCCAGGAAAATATTGACACCTGGATGGGGGTAAACGTCTTAAAGCAGTAGGGTGAATGGGGCCGAATGGATACAAGCCAAAGAGAGAGGGAGAGAAAGTAATCTTATTCGGGCTACCATTAGGCGTTCTTCCATAGCTTATATATTCTACCTCTAGCATTCTACCTCTAGCATTCTACCTCTAGCATTCTACCTCTAGCATTCTACCTCTAGCATTCCAAGGGGTAAATACGATCTCAATGAACCCTCTGAATAACATAGATCCTCCTTAAGGGGGGATGGGCCGGTTTTCTGGACCACTTTCTCCCTCATGTTTAGCCCCATTAGTTTTCAGATTTTATGATGTTTGCCCTATTAGTTGGTCGATTTTAAGACCTTTCGCCCCATTTATTCGTCAATATTTAGACCTTTCGCGCTATTTAGGTGTCGATTTTTTCCCTGGCGAACGATAGTGAGCCTGTAATGTTGGAAGAATCGGCCTTCGGCCGGGACATTTTTCTACCGAAAAATGTAAAAATTAATCTGGAAGGGGGATCTAATGGATGTTTTTTATTAATTTGATGGAGGTCTAGGGAGGAAACTTGAAAAATAATGAATACATACAAACATCGCCCAAAAAGTGAACCATCCC
>JBAKBP010030106.1:0-26181 GCA_037953745.1 Lithodes maja | reverse complement strand
GCTTTACGACCCAATACGCTGGGCTACAACCGCGAGCCAACAAGCACCAAGCGCAAAATACTATTCAAACTAAAGCAGGAGGCTACCCGTGTGTCAATCTACCCAGGATCATATACCCTTGAACGACCATCTGCAACCACGTTGTCACAACCGGCAATATGGCGTATGTCCAGGTTATATACCAATAACCTTAGTGACCACCTGGTCAGCCTCATATTCCGATTGTGAAACTGGTCCAAGAACTTGAGAGGGTGATGATCTGGGTAAACTACAACGACCGGACCATAGGCTGGAACATAGACCTCGAAATGCCCCAGCCCATCATCGTCCTTTACAATTTCATTCATCAGGTTCTGAAACATTGCTGGTGCATTCTTAAGTCCGTCAGGCATAACATTGCACTGGTAGGCACTCCCGTTCACAACAAAACCACATACCTCCCCAGCACGCTCGGACAAAGGCACCTGCCAGCAACCCTTTACTAAATCCACCTTCGTGATAGGCGATGCAGCCCCGAGGCGGTCTATGGTGTCGTCAACTCTTGATATGGTATAGGCGTCTGTCAGGGATAATGCACACCCACTCTCGCAATCAACACTCTCACGACACTCCTTATCCCTCAGACCCTTCGTCCACACGTAATCCAGCTCTGCTTGTACCATAGGCTGTCGAGCAGGATTTATACGGTAGGGAATTAAACTGAGCCTTGCACTATCTCCAGCCTGCATGTCGGATTCTACCCCGTACATCAGGCCTGGAGAAGCAACAAACATGCGAAAGTACTGCCATAGCCTAGTAAACAACTGCCTTGCACTGTCTCCACGAACAACATGCCTAGTGCCCTCCCACAACCCAGCCGAGACCGCAGCTTCTAACCTGTAGTCTCCCTCCTTCTCCACCTTCGTCCCTAGAACAGCCAGGTCATGAGAGGGACAATCAGTACCACCTGTGCAGTCACTCCCATAGTTCATTATTGCTAAGGCTTCCCCGCCGATACCGTACATGCGCACCCCCGCATTCCTTGTGACGACATCTGCCTGCGCAGCATCACCGCTTTCAGCGACATGGCCAGATACAGTCGGTCTATGGTAGGGCTGTTGCAGTAGACTAGAGCAGCATTGGGAGGCTATGCGACGACCGGGCACTGCGATACCACAGCCGACCTTACCAATCTGCTCAATGTCCTCCTTTTGACCACCACCCTTGGCAGCCATGGGTCGACCCTGACCTGGCAACCATGCCAAAGCCTCGTCGCCCACCTTGAACCACCGAAACAACGAGGCTAACGGTCTTTCAACAGTCACGTGACCTGCCCGTGGAACATCTTGCACCGCCCGAGTTGTGAGACTCAGGGGCTCGGCACGACCAGTGGGGTATGAACCGAGCTGGTGCTGGAGTGCTGCACACTGCTGCTCAGGCAGGTGCTCTAGCGCTTCCACAGCCACCAGACTCGTGTCCCCCGCCCACTGTTCCGCCGAGACATGACAATCCCTTCTCTCCTCCACCTGTGCCCTACTACCCCCCTCTCCTTCTCCACCTTGGCCGCGGAAGACCAACGCAGGGACAGTAGGCTGCTCAGGTGGTTGCCTCACAAACTCCTCCAACAGGTTCACATGACATGCTTCCCCGTCCTCGTGTTTAATCTCGACAGCACCATTACCACACTTCTGAACTTCCGGATCCTCCACCTGCAGTTTACAAATATCTGAGGGAACCAACCTGTCTAGATGCTTCCGAAGCAACCCAAGTCCTCCCCCAATATCAAACTGAGCAACCCTTTTTTCTCTCCGTGTGTAACGTTGCTGCCTCGGAGTCTCTTCCTGCCCTACCTCCTCACTAGCTGTGACAGGTCCTGGGGCCTCTCCAGACTCTAACATAGGGGCCAATACTGAATCACCCAGGAGAGCCGCCGAGTCAAAACTCTTAAAACCAACTCCAGCTTTAGCCTCCTCCTGTTGATCGTTCCTCTGCTGGTCTGAAGACGGAGGACTAGGCTGTGACACTTTAGCTGCCCGAGCTCGGGTGACAGCACACGCCATGGGTTGTGCCTGGCACCGCTCGACACACTCTTGCTCTTCCCTACTCACGTCGGCCGTCCTCTCGGCAACGACTAAGGGTAGAACCTCAGAAGCGGGCATTGCAAAGTCGTTGCCGAGAAGAAGGTCGACGCCCTCCACTGGCAGTTTCTCCACAATCCCGACATCCAATTCACGTGCCACACCATCCACCTCCAACTCCAACCGCACCAGCGGGTATGACCGAGTTGCATTAATACCCTGCACCACTACCACCCGAGCCGCATTTATAGGGTAGCCAGTCAAGTTATTCATCAGAGTCTGGGAAGCACCTGTATCACGCAAGACCTCTACTCCATGCTTGCGCCCCGCCCACATCACGCAACCCCGTCCTCTATGGTCGCAAAAAACATCCTGAGCAGGGTTCGAGCCTCCCAGGTGCTTCTGCATTGGCTGTGCCTCAGCCTCTGACGAACTGCCCCGGGCAAACTCAGAAAACTTCGAAGACACACCAATGTTGCAGGCCAAAGACACAGCTGCTGTAGGTGGTTTGCTAGGACAGACTCTTGCAAAGTGCCCCTTTTCATGACAATGATAACACTCCAACTCCCCTCTGGGCTTCCCTTGGTACTGGGAAGGGCCCGGCCCCTTCTTAAATGGGACGGTGCTAGTCTTGTGGTCAGTCTTGGTATCGTAACTCTTGTACTTGTTTGCATAAGATATATTACTAACTCGGGGGAGTGGGGCGTCACGCCCCTTGTTACCTGCCTCACTACGCTGGGCAGACCCGCACCCACGAATTAATGATAGCCGGAGGTCAGCCATCTCAGCTGCCTCCTGTAGAGTTTTTGGATTCTTTTCTTTAATATTTAAAGTCATTTCTGCACCTGTACACTTATAAAACTGCTCGAGCAGAAACAGCTCAGTCAACTGTTCGGCCGTCTCAGCTTTCTCAGAACGTGTCCAGTTTGTAAGTGCATCTTTTAAGTCCCGGGCATGTTCAAGAAAGGTCGCCTCCCTAGTCTTTGTAACACCCCGAAACTTCAATCGATATGTTTCTGGTTGCAACTCGTATGCCCGTAGGACAGCTCTCTTCAATTCTGGGTAGTCAATGCAAGACTCTAAAGGCAGTGCATCATAAGCCTTCAGACCCTTACCCGTAAGTCTGGAGGAGACTAGAGCTGCCCACTTCTCTTCAGGCCAATTATGCTCCCTACACTTCTTCTCAAAACGATTAAAAAATTCTGTGACTTCAGTTTCACTAAATGCCGGCACCAATTTGACTAAGTGGTACAAGGACTGTTCTCTTACTTGGCCCTCACGGCCCATCCGAGTCCCTGTCGATTCTGCACGAGTCTTATCTAAATCTATTTGAGCACAATATTTCTCTGAGTCGTACCTAAGCTCAGCCTCATGCCTCCTAGTCTCAGCCTCAATCTCATGCCTCCTAGTCTCATTCTCCTGCTTCCTAGCCTCAACCTCAATCTCATGCCTCCTAGTCTCATTCTCCTGCCTCCTAGCCTCAATTTTAGCAAGCTCAAGTTTAAATATCATATCTGGAGACAGGCAGGAAGAGGGAGCTGCCACTACTGAAGGAGGGGGGGCAAGAACTGGGGAACCACCATACGCACCGCCCGAGGGCACTCCAATCTTCCAATTCTCATCCCTCTGTGGGAGAGTGCTAACCTCCGGCAACTGAGTGGACGGCACTGTGGGAGTCGAGTGAGAGGGGATCTGGGGAGGAACCCCCCCAAACGCCCTCTCCTCCGAAACCCCATGTCGCCCACGCAACACCCAGGAAATCAGCTCCCCCTTGGACATCCCTCCTACATTGGATAGACCCAAAACCTTGGCTATCAGGTGCAAGCCATAAACATTCACCCCAGTCAGCCTCTCCTCCGTCACGTGGTACCGCTTACTCACAAAAAGTCTAGCATCCTCCTCACTAGTTACTAACGGCACCTCCTCAAATGGCATCTCTCGCTCCTCGTCAGTACTAGGGCACGACATACTGAAGTTCACAAAAAATTCTCGAGACAAAAGTGTTAAACTCCCTTATGTAAGCACTAATTACTAAATTAACTGGAGTCTCTTAAATGCTCTCCTAATTGCCTTACAAAAAAAAATATTCTTCAATATGTACGCTAAAGTACGAACAAACAAATGTTGTACAACTCTGCAAAAAATTATACTGTTCACAAAATCCTAAGCAAGGTCGCCATTTGTTACGACCGGGCACTCGGGTACACTAGGGCTCTTACACAGGACTCGAGTATGGCTCGCTGCCACAACGGAAACACACGATCCCAACCCCAGAGTACTGCCAGCCGAACAAAAAACGCCACTACACTCCAGAGTTCTATCTGCTATAACGGGGTATACAAGAACTCGGTACTAGCGTTTCACACAACAGACTAATAACTAGACGGGAGTTATCTAGTCTGGTCAACAATCAAACAAAGAAGAAAGTACTACAACACTAAAGAATAGTGTTGGCCGAAGCCGAAGTAATCCACCCTTGAACTAAGAACTTAAGAAGTCCTCCACCCTCTACTTCGGATCGGCACTATTACGTTACGTTAAACAATAGTCCTCGAGCATCAAGCAAGGAATCTTCTGATAAGTTAGATGCTTCTCGAATACTCATAAGAAGTAAGTATCGGATTTTGAACAGCAATTTAATGAATAACTCACTGGTAATTAAAGGCTTTAAATTGACATAAGAAGAATTATAAGAATAAGCAATAGGATATGGCAAACATTAAGAAGAAGTACTCCGACAATGCACTGGCAATAGCCTACTAAGATTGTGCTCGTGGGCCACTAATCTCTGAAGTAGCTAAGCGTGCCACACATGAAATCAATAGTGCATAAACAATAATATACATAAGGAGAAGCTTCAATACTATGCTGTATCTGCTGGTCGAGCAAAGTCTAGCTGGGATACATAAGGTTAAGAGACAATGGCTGAGCAAGCGGCTCGTAGCCTAGCGAGGTCCTTAAGACTGTGCGGCCAAATTACGTTAATTGACGGGATGCTCTCTTGAGAGATCCAGATCACTAGTATCTGGTTCTCTCCTGGCGATCCTCTCAAAGTCAAGCAAATGAGATAGCACAGTGTTGGGTGGCAGAGGCAAAAGCCCTCACTCGCAACACAGTGCTAAACTCCCACGGTACACAGTCAGAAAGACCACCTAGGCGTTCCACGTCTCCGTTGCAATTGTACTGGTTCAACCGCAACCTAGTACTCATAGGAAATCACAACTCAGAAACCCTATCCCAGTCTAGCATTGCCTAAGCCAGCAGAAAACAGGAACATGAATAATCGCACACAGGGAAATGCATATACGAGTGCAACAAACATCAATCAATCCTATTCTAGTTAACCCTTCCAAAAATAGGCTATCTAACAGGCACTTATCTCGTGAGAACTCAAGCGATAATACTTTGGCTGACTAAATCTGCACCAAAGGGGTCATTGAGGTTATAAAGGGTCGAGAAGGGAAGAAGATAGGCTGTTCAGAGAGTAGAGAAAGTTCACATCAGTCGGAAGAATATGGATAGTTGCAAGGGATATGAGAAGTCGCTCTGCCTGATGAGTTCTAAAGAATTGTGGTGAGGACCTCTCCTTTTTATACTCGGCCCTCTAGCGGCATATCGCAAACTACTAAGGACCGCCCACTGACAATCATTACGTAATATTCTCTCTCAATCTGGGATCGACAAAGGATTTCCCACGCGCTTGAGGAGGGAGGAGGGAGGAGGGAGGAGGGAGGGAGGCCTACCTACCTCGTGGCGCGCTCCCCGGGCCGTCGTTACATAATTCTCTCTCTTCTCCTCTCATCATTACATATAAGTCCCACACACAATACTTATATCTAATGATATAAAATAGAACTCGTTGACTTAGAAGAAAACAAAATACATAATTATAATACTTATAGTACAACGGCTCACATAAACTGAGTTAGGAAACTCTACACGGACTACAGCCAAAGTTCCTGCCCTGACGATCCTAGCGAGAGTGGGGTCTGACTGAGCGTTCTGTACAGCATGCTCATACTCGGCATGCGTCACAAGCCAAACCACGCCGGGATCTTCTGAATGTTCCTAACCATCAGAGACGGATCTGGACCCACCGCACGGGGCCGCCGGAACAGACAAAAACTGCCGGGAAACAAGGTTGGCACAGCCCTTATCCCGCAGTCTCACACATATTATATAAAAATGCATAATGACATATAGGGACGTCTCCCCTGCCCCCAAAAGCACAAGACCGCATGCATGTACCAAAACCGGGGTATACATAGGTAATCAATAACAACAGAAAATTTAGATATCTAAATTACCTGAAGCCTACGTTGGAGACCCCTAACTAGGACGACCACGTGGTCCGAAGAACATCCCAGCAGACGACGCTCTGGCACCCAGTAGCCACACCATGCAGAGGGAGGCCCCCTTAACCCGGCAAGCGCGATAGGCCTCACGGAAGGCTTCCTATAGGGAACGCGATAGGCCTCACGGAAGCAGGACCATAAAAAAAGCTTTCCAAAAAAAAAAAAGGGCCTATCAAAAAAAAAAAATTTGTCTCTAGGTGAGATAATTCCCCTCCAGTACTCATCCATGTAAATCTCACCCACCCCCCTCCCCTCCTTCCCCACCTTATTCCCCCCTCCCTCCCCTCCTCAATTATCACCTATTTTCCCTCTTATTATCATCATTTATCGGTTATTTTTCTCTCCCGCGATAATGTAGCACAAGTGGGTTGCAGAAAAGATCGATATGTAACACCCTGACACCAGCCCACACCGCCCCGCTTGTCTCAGTTACCTCACAGACAGCGAGAGAGGAGGGTTGACTGTAGCTCTCTCTCGCCTGACACTACGACCGGGTGGCCAATATCTTCGTTTTTCACCACCCAAATGCTTTTCCCACTTATTTTAGCACTCTTGAAGGTTCATATATACATCATATATGTAAAATAAAAGCATACCGAAAACAAATAATGGTCTATATTGTAAATATAACGAATTCTGTCAGAATCCAAGGCTAGAAATACACAAATAACTACCCTAGCTCCTAGGGCTATTTAGCGCTTAACAGGTTAAGGGGCCCAAGCAACACACGAAACCTGCAAGGTGGAGCACCACGTGCAGACACCCTTAAACCAGAGCTTTTGCTGATAAATGTAGATAATGGCATGTACTATTCTCAATAATGACAGTCTGTATCATGCCTCGTAGAGTGGTCGCCTACTAGCTAAGTAAACACAACAGCTAAGGCGTATCACAAAACAAAACAACACACGCGGTACACCCATCCGGGACTCGTAGACGCCTGTGACAATGGTACCCTATTTTAACACACTCTTCCTGCGGACCGACCAATCTGGCAGCTGTGCTAGCTAATCTAAACCCTGTTACTCAACACAGATGTATACAAATGAGTAAGGACTCACTAGGAGCTCTGCGAACATAGAATGAAGCGGACACGGCGGGAGCCCTGTTGTCGGGAGGGACGCGGAAGAAGGAAGGACGAAGATGGCCGCTAGGGGGCCTGGTGTCGGAGAAGCAAAACATGAGAAATCCACGCATATGGCAAGTTTTATGATAACGGATATTATATAAATTTTTCTTTTTTATTATTTACAGTTTTTTTCTGTAGGGTACCCGATCAAAATGACGATCCCATAAGGGAATTAAGCGTGCACTTATGACGAGTACTCCATGATTGTTCCGCGTGGGCTATTAAAAATGCTGGCGCAGGGATGTTGAATGGAGACTATTATACTAATAGGCGAAGTTGTCAATGATGGAGGGGCCCTATTAAATATATATATATTTAGGCTAGCAACCTTGTTTGGTTGTTAACCTCTCCGCGGCGCACAGGGGGTTTTCTACAGGGTAAGACTGTGCGCACCTATGATGATTTTGGGACCTATTGCAAATTTCGATAAAAAGTACATCATCGTGTAGGGAATGTTTGCGTGCATCGGCCCATATATATTTGACCCCCCAAAAAATGTCTGGGGGGGGGTGGGGGAACGGTCCGTAGTTGAAAAATGTGGAGCGAATGGCACCGCGCGGCTAGATTGTCATCGAGCGGCGAGATTTCCCTGCCGAATATTTACGCGCGCAGGGGATAGAAGGAGAGGGAGGAGGGGGTGGGTTACCGCGTATTATCACGTATATGTCCATTTTTGAGCCCTTTTAGGCTATGTAGAGTATGTATACGTATGTAGGCCACCCATATAACAATGAATATGCCTCATAGTGACCAAAAATTGCAATATATAAGGGAATTATAAGAGAATTTTTAGGCGGGAATAAAGATGTGTTGGAGGTTTGGCGGCAATTTATGAGCTGAGAGTGTGGTTTACGCCATACATATCACGTATATCTTGTACGTAGAGCACTGTCATGCTATAATACAGACTTGTACGTATGTATACGTGCCATATATCAAAATATATACCGCATATTGACCAATTCATGCGATATTTACGCACATTATCAATGAGTTTCTATGCGTGAACCAAGGTGTGAGTGAGTTGTGCTGGGAATGAAAGGGGGAGAGGGTGTGTTACGCCATAAATATCACGTAAATCTTGTATTTAGAGCACTGTCATGCTATAATAAAGACGTGTACGTATGTAGGCCACCCATATAACAATGAATATGCCTCATAGTGACCAAAAATTGCAATATATAAGGGAATTATAAGAGAATTTTTAGGCGGGAATGAAGATGTGTTGGAGGTTTGGCGGCAATTTATGAGCTGAGAGTGTGGTTTACGCCATACATATCACGTATATCTTGTACGTAGAGCACTGTCATGCTATAATACAGACTTGTACATATGTATACGTGCCATATATCAAAATATATACCGCATATTGACCAATTCATGCGATATTTACGCACATTATCAATGAGTTTCTATGCGTGAACCAAGGTGTGAGTGAGTTGTGCTGGGAATGAAAGGGGGAGAGGGTGTGTTACGCCATAAATATCACGTAAATCTTGTATTTAGAGCACTATCATGCTATAATAAAGACGTGTACGTATGTAGGCGTCCCTTATAACAAGGAATATACCGCATATAGCCCAATTGATGCGATATTTACGCAAATTGTGAATGTGTTTCTAGCAGACGGAAGCCTGAAAGGGTGGGTTGGGGGTGGGTGGGTGGGAGGGAGGGAGGGAGGCATGCAGGGGTGCAGGGAGGGAGTGAGTGAGTCGTGAAGAGAAGGAAGGCAGGCAGATCTCTAGATAGATAACCAGCTGTGTGACAATTGTGAAGGCGCCCGAGGCGTATGGATGCTTGGGATTTTGAACCTTATGTCTTCCAGGTGTCTGGTGTTTGTTGCCACCAAGAGTTTTACAATAACATGAGTCAGGAATGGAGAGAGAGAGAGAGAGATAGATAGAAACTGAGACATGCGTATGTCGTACGTATAAATGGACTTCAGAATTGCATTTTTATGCAAGCAGACATTGCATTTTAGACACATGTGAAGTACCACAGAAACATGTAGGCCATTGACTGTCAATAAAGTACTATATTATAGACCACCAGCGACGGTGGTCAGTAAACACGTGCAGATTGCCTTTTGCGATAAAGGGCTAAATATAGAATGGTGTCTCCTTACACTTGCGAAAGGGTAGATTGCCACCAGAGAAACGTTTACTTATTTATTTCCAAGTAATATGCAATCTAAATGTATATTCGAGACCTACTGCAATTATTTGTATGACAGTCATGACTATGTATAATCCAATATACGCGTGTAGGCGAGACATAAGAAAGCTGGTTGAGCAATTTTCGACACCCACACAGTTATTATTCTTTTTTATTTACAATATTATACAATACAAATGTATTTGTGAAGAGTATTTTATCCATTATTGTATTTATACAAATTTTGTTCCCAGATAGAGCTGCTGTGGCTGGTGTAGCTGGGGCATAAAGGGAGCGGCAAGGGTCACCGCTTGACCGTGTGAAAATGAGTGGAGTCGCACTGAGAGGGGCAATTTTGCTGAATGTTTTGGCAATTTTGGACAGAATAAAGTTATATAATTACTAATTCTTGACAGAGACAAACTTTTATAAACCTGGGCATGATATAATTGATAATCCCATCAATTTACAAACGTAAATTGGTGGGATAATTCATTTTTTTTTGTATATTGTCATTTCGATTGTAGACACAAAGTTTTGAGTGATATTTGGTATGAGCTCCTGTGGCATGGTTGGTAAGGTCGCGGACTGGAAAACTCAAAGTGTGCTAGGGTTGTGTGATCGAATCCAGGAGGGGGTTATGGGGAAGGTTTTATATTGTCTAGAACATTTTTTGATAAAAAATTTTTTTTACAAGATCATGCCAGTGTATTCAATAAATATGAAATATTCATAGAATATATCATATTGTAAGAATACAATGACATGACCTTGTGTTTTTTTTTTTTTATTGTTTTTTTTATTATCTTAGTAGGTTTGACAGGATTTGTTGAAACATATTTATTTTTGTACAATTCATTTGAGGTAAGAAAATAATTATATACACATGACTTTGGCTAATAACAAACATATATATTGATATACTAAAAAAATAAGGCATATTACATGTAAATCTTTGAAACTTATAAACTAAATAATGAAACATACAATTATATAATGTAAAAGCTATATCACAGGGACATCTTTGGAACTTATACATTATATAATATATATGTTACATTATGAGGTAGCGTGATCAATTAGGTCAGGTCAGGTAAGGTAGGGCGCGAGTCCAGGACAGGGCTGGGCAGGGGGCGAGTCCAGGGCAGGGCACGGGGCGAGTCCAGGGCAGGGCAGGGCAGGGCAGGGCAGGGCAGGGCAGGGCAGGGCAGGGCGACACTCAATAATTTTTGAAGGTGTGGTAGTCCCTGAAGCAGTCACCCAGGCAGAGTGGAACTTTGCACTCTGCACACATTGAGGTGACTCTTTTTGTGACATGGGGTTTCCTGACACTGGAGCTGCAGACAGTGCACTGCGCCTGCCTGTGACGAGTGCCAAGCAGCTCAGTGTTGATGGGGCAGTGTCTTTCGACACCCAGCTGGATACGGTCAGGAACGTGATCCCCACGCCATGCCGTACGTCTGTGAGTGGTGGTGCCATACTTCTCCAGGAGTTGGTATGAGACGTTGTACACGAACTCCCAGAATTTCAGTTTCTGGTTTGGGGCCATATTCTTTTTGACCAACCACAAGTTGTAGGCGTTCAGCATCGTTATGTCAACAAGGTGGGGGAAGAGCTTGTAATACCACTTCACAGTCTTCCTCAGACACTCAACGCCTGACAGCTGACAGTCAGACTTGTCCACCATGCGCATGTTTTTGGTGTAGTCCACTACCATGTCGGGCTTGTAGATGGTCTTCCTGGTTCGGTAGTGGATTTTGCCAGAATCCATCTGGGCACCTGTGTGGACGGTGGAAAGCAGGTGGACGTCTCGCTTATCCTTCCACTTCAGGGCTATCACTTTCCCACACTTCTCGAGCTGCTTGAATTTCTGCCCCTTTCGTCGCTTTCTTCGCACATGCCTCTCGCGGTGTTCCTGGGCCAGGTCGTCTTCTGAAGGTGTGTCACTGGAGGAGGCATCTGTGAGAGGAATGACATCACCTGTGAATTTTGGCATAAACTTTCTTGTCTTTCTGACAGTCCCACATGACCCCGTTTGGTTGTCATGAAGAAACTGGCAGAGAGCAGGAGAAGTATACCAGTTGTCAGTGTAGATGATGTGGCCTTTGCCCAGGTAAGGTGCCAACATTTTCCTGACGATGGCACCTGACATGCCCATGGGGTCATTGGCAGCGGCTTTCGGTATGTCAATGTCAGTGCCTGTGTACACGATCATGTCAAGCACTATTCCAGTTTCGCAGTCACACAAAACGAAGAGCTTGATTCCGAACCTATGCCTTTTCAAGGGGATATACTGTTTGAAAACAAGACGTCCTTTGAAGAGCACGAGCGACTCATCAATCACCAAATTGAGGAAGGGGTAAAAGTATTTCCTATACCTCTCCAACAACATGGTGAACACATTCCGAACTTTCCATATCCTGTCAATCCTGTTAGGATTTTCGTTGTCTGCAAAGTGCATAAATCTTAGCAGCAACAAAAATCTGTCACGAGTCATGAACTTATTGAAAGTTGGGGTGGCGATGAGAGGGTCGTGCTTCCAATAGTGTTGCAACACATGCTTCTTGATCAGAGGTATGAGGAACAACAAGGCAAAGAACGTCATAAATTCTTCCACAGTCGTATCCACCCAGCCTCGTATTCTCGCTTTTGGAGAAAGGACGTCCAATCTGCCAAACACCCACCTGTAGTAGGCGTTTGTTTGGGCAACGATGTACGTCATTACCTCCATATCGAAAAAAGCGAGGAAGAAGTCGCTTTCGTTCGCTTGATCGTCACAGGGCCAGTCGTCAGTTGTTCCTGACGTCCCAGGATTGAACTGGGGCACGTCAGGTACAAAATTGACCCCGTCAGACCAATCGAACGAAGGCAAGCCAGGGATCGGAATGTCGTCTGCGTCTGCTTCATCGTCTGAAATATCGCTTCCATGGTCGCGATACAGCACTTCATCATCATCACCCTCCTCTTCACTAGACAGACGATGACCTTCCTCATTTTCGTCACCGACGTCTGACTCACTCCCACTGTCCACTCCCAAATCTCCCCACCCTTGGTCCCGTGCTAGGGCTTCGTCGTCAAAACCTGGGCTGCCAATGTCCTGCGAATCACCATCAAACAGCAGGGCGGCATATTTTGATGGTGTCAGAGTTTTCCGGGTCACTTTTGCACGCGAGGGTGTCTTATGGACAGGGACAGCAGAGGTGGCGGCAGGGGCGGCAGCAGGGCCGGCGGCAGAGGCGGCGGCAGAGGCGGCGGCAGGGGCAGCAGTGGTGCGTGGCCTTGATGGCAAGATGATGGTGGTGCCTGTCGCCCTTCTCTCTGTTCCTTGGGCAGGGGCGGCAGGGGCGACAGGGGCGACAGGGGCAACAGGGGCAGCAGGGCCACCAGGGACAGCAGGGCCAGCAGTCGCTTTCCCTCTCCCTTTCCCCTTCCCCTTCCCCTTCCCTGTTCCTTGGGCAGGGGCGGCAGGGGCAGCAGGGGCAGCAGGGGCAGCAGGGGCGGCAGCGGCAGCCGGGCCAGGGGCGGCGGCGGCAGCCGGGCCAGGGGCGGCGGCTGGTGGTGGTGGTGGTGGTAGGGGCACTGTGGCTGGCGTACGGGATCTTTTCCCTACACCCGTGCCTTTAATTTTTCCTGCCCCCGCAGGTTTTGCAGCCCTAGGGCGGCCTCCTGCGTCGCTGGTACCGGTGGCAGGGGTGGCAGGGGTGGCAGTGGTGGTAGTGGTGGTGGTAGTGGTTGTTGCAGTGGCCTGGGTCGTGGTGGCAGTGTCCCGAAAGACCAATGACCTCTGTGCCATTGCCCTGCTTGCACGTGTTTTTTGTGCTTTGGGTGCTGGTGTTTCGTCCTCAGAGCTGTAGGGCGTGTCGTACTGGTAGCTAGGGTCTTTGGCAGCCACCCTCTGCCTTCCACGGCGGCTAACACCACCAGAAGGAGGGCTGGTTGTGTCATCAGGGAGCGAGCGTGAGGGACGTGTGGGCTCCATGACTAGTGCGTGGTTACTGGCGCGGTGGTGCTTGCACGAGTGCGGGGCGAGCGTTTGGCGGGGTGGTATCGAGAGTTGACATGTAGTACTATATCCACACCAATTTTCAGCCGCCTGACTATTAACGCGCGGTTTTGGTACGCGTTCAAAAGCTCTGCTCTTAAGAGTCTCCCCGCAGTGCGCCGGGGGAACTCTTATGAGTCTCCCCGCAGCTCCCGGGTTAATTGATATCGCTTACTATTTGGACCACCGCATTAACATTGGGTAATCTATTCTACTGTATGTAATGTAAAAGCAATAATGTGATTCAAAACATGTCATTAAGAAAGATATAATTATAGGCCTATAGTTTTCTAAGCATCCATAAAACGTGAATTCTACTACCTTTTGTTTCAAGAGAAAATCTAAGCCGATCCCTCATACTTCTCTAGCCAACTTTCAAACTTACAATCAAAACAATCATAAAATTTAGCTGGCTCAGAGAAGATTTCTCCATTATCATTGTGAGTAAACTTAGGCGAATCATCCCCGATTTCATGATCAGCAGGCATTGAGAAAGTCCAGGAGGTAACATTTATGCTGGGAAGGGTACACAACTGCAACAAATAACAGCTGCTATTAATTTTCCTCAAACCTGTATACAGATATTTTCGTGCGCGAGCGCCGCCTACTCTTGCATTCGCCCGGATTCCTATTTTACCCAAAAGGCGTCCTATCATAAATTTTGAAATAACCAGTATATCATTTGAATGGCAATATTGTAAGTAGCTAGCATACAGATCTTCAGCAAAAAATTTATCAAATGGCAGATGTGACACTTCATAACTATTGGATAGAAAATTTCCAAAGTTCTTCTTGATATCTTCAACAGTACTCCTCTTGAGCACAGCCGTAGATGGTCCCTTTGACTGTGGCTGTTTTGGTCCAGCCGTTGAGGCCTTCAGAAAAGATCCATTAATACCAGTCCCATTTCTTTCAAAATTTTGCTGCGAAAAACAACAACTATCGTTCCTGGTCACTTCCCGAGACGGTCCATTGAATCTTGGCATTAGTGGTCGGTCCTTTGAGGTGCTGGGAGAAGAGTGAGACTTGGATTTTGGACACAGGACCATCGAGGGCCGAGGGGCTTTACTATTTTGGGTTGACTTGACTCTAAGGGAATCGTGAAGTGCTAATATTCCAGAGTAGGACGACCTCTGGCCCCGCCCAGCAGAGCCCCCCACTCTCACATTGGCGTGGATACCCAATTTTGACATAAGTCTTCCGACATTAACTCGCGATCCTGCAACACAACCATTTTCAGTGCAATAGTTACATTGATACATTGTAATTTTGAGTCAAGTAACTCTTAACCCGGGAACTGCAGGGAGACTCTTAAGAGTTGCCCCGGCGGACTGCGGGAAGACTCTTAAGAGTCAGGGAAAACAAAAATCCATTTAAAACACCCCCAAATTTTTTTTATTTTTTTTTTTATTTTTTTATGTTTTTTTTGCCCCTGGGCCATGCCAAATATCACTCCTCCACCTCCCCTCCTTCCCCACTTTCCTCCCCTCCTTCAGTTATCACCTATTTTCCCTGTTATTCCCTTATTCTGTGGTCTATTTTCGTGCTAACATTAGCGAGTTGGTAGCAGGGCATTGTCATCACTGTTACCAAGCGTGGGAAAGAGCGAGAGAGAGACTATTGCGTAACAGTGTCTCTCCAGACAAGGGGAGGGGAGGAGGGCAGGGAGGTTACCTCAGCCATACATTATGTAACTCCCGGCCTGTATCGCCGATTTTGACCATCCAAACACTGTTTCCACTTGTTTTATTGTTGTAACAGGTTAATACCTTTATAATCAACCTATAATAGGCACATATGGATAAGTATTAATGCTACTTATGGTAAAATAACGATGTTAGTGATGGGAACAGCTCAAATACGTGCGCACAGGAGTGTGGTGTCTCATACCCCCATGCGCACGTCTTAGGTTAAGGGTATCGATAATACCCAAACTCTTGATAGTCATTATTAATTTTTACCTGTAGCCTAGTTTAGTAACTATAATAAAGACACACTATGGAGAAGAATACCCTTAAAACAATATCTACTAACTTAAATCCCAAAAGAGTTCGAAATTATGCAAGAGATAAGATTATTCGAAAAAACGTCCACTTGTGTCGAAGATAGAAAACTTATGAAACCCGATCCGAGAATTAGCCTAAAGTATCTACATACATACTTGTTGCTATTCGGGTCCATAAAGTTTATACTAAATATTGTATATTGTATCTAAATTTACATTGAATTATAAAATACAAAAACTAGCTAGCTATACTTTTATTTACTCGAAATAAAATATAATATTTATAGACACATATTTATATGATTTAGTTATCCATTTAAAGATATTGGTTTTCTTTAATGAACGTATAAGAAAATTAAATTTTATCGGTAACTAAAATATATGATACTATTGGCGTCTGTAATTTTGTACGTTGATATCATTAGCCTAGTGGTCTATCTGCAGAGGGAGAAGTGGGCAAGTGGGGGCTTGTACCATCTCAATTTTGAGATATTGTTTGTCTATTTGATTATATGTATATATATTTATTTATTTACAGTATATATTTATTTATTTATATATTTATTTATCATTGTTTTTAGTTTCCGACCTAGACCTTCATCAAGCTTTATATAATACCCTCAAGAGCCCCCTTTATGATGTATTTGCGCATTTTTCGGTAGAAAAAGACCCTGGCCAAAGGCCGATTCCTCCTAAATTGCGGGCTGGCCATCGCATACCAGGAAGAAATCGACTTACAAATGGTACAAAAGGTCTTCAAATCGCCAAATTAATGAAGCGAATGTTTTAAAATCTCCAAACTAATGAGGCTAAACATGAAGGAGACGGGGGACCAGAAAACCGTCCTTTAACGCCTTCAGGATACGATAACGCCATTAATTATTATATTGTGGCTAATGTTAGACGATTGGCTGCAGGTTAGGAGGAATCTTTAACCCTTTCTGTACCGACGATATCTTTTTGACTTGATTCTGGCTATCATTAAACGATTTTATTCAGTTTCAAAAGGGCCTCCAGCAGTTAACAGGCTTCCAACTATCTTACGGGAGCCCACCTTGCTTTTTTTCTCTTTCTCTCCCTCTCGCTTTGGCTTGCATCCATTCGGCCCCATTCAGCCTACTGTTTTAAGATGTTTACCCCCATCCAGGTGTCAATATTTTCCTGGCGAGCGGTAGCGAGCCAGCATATATATATTTTTGTTTTCTCAGCAAGCTAAATTTGTAAATTTTTCGATAGAAAAATTTCTCCGGGGAAGGCGGATTTCTCCATACAATGCTGGCTCGCTATAGCTCGCCAGGAAGAAATCGACACCTGCATGGGGTGGTTCATTAGGTTAGTATGAAGTTCAGGGCTTGTTTATTTCACTAACTTTTATATTATCTTGGCGACAATCATTAACCCCTTACGTTCTGGCGACTTGGTACTGGTTTAGAGAACAATGATTGGCTTGTTGTGTCGCCATTAACCCATTCAGTGATTTGTGTCGCCCATTTCACCTTTCCTGGCTAACATTAGACGATTTTACTCAACTTCAGAAGGCTCTCTAGGAATCAAAGGGGCAAAGTTGATATCCACTAACCCTCGGACCATCACAGTTCCTTCGTAAACTGAATACAATCTCTAGGAATCAAAGGGGTGACAAAATTGATATCCACTACCCTCGGACTATCACAGCTCCTTCGTAAACTGAAC
Organism: Lithodes maja; assembly: GCA_037953745.1. NCBI lineage: Eukaryota > Metazoa > Arthropoda > Malacostraca > Decapoda > Lithodidae > Lithodes > Lithodes maja. The sequence goes on along the minus strand of JBAKBP010030106.1, from coordinate 8,747 downwards.
AAAATCGTCTACCGAGAGCCAGACTAAAAGGCAGAAAAGCATCCTCGTACACTTGCAAGGGGTAAATCATTCTCTAGGTGAGGTGTACACTCGGTCAAAGAATTATCTGCATCCCAATGCTGATAATCTGGTGTGTACAGCTCGGTAGGGTTGGCACCTCTGCCTGCAACTATATCCATGTGTCAGAGAGGATCGTCTCTGACACATGGATATAGTTGCAGACAGAGGTGCCAACCCTATCGAGCTGTACACACCAGATGATAAGTGTAGGGGTGCAGATACTTCTTTGACCAGTGTACATAAGGGTGGAAATCGTACTGTCCTTCTTTGCTGTTTCGTCCGGGGATCATAATATTGTGTAAAGGTGTGACAAATCTATTATGAACCGTTTTTTGACTAAGGTGACGTCATTCTGCTTTTGATTCTGGCTACCATTAGATGATTTTGTTCGGCTTAGAAAGACCTGTGCAAAGTAGACTGTTATTTGACGATTTCGTTCAGCTTAGGGAACACCTGTGGAAATTAGAGGGTTTGTTTAGAACTTTAGATTGTTGTTAGGGATTTCTATTTCATTCAAATGTCACTTGTTGTAATTGAGGTATTGTGCTTGTTATGGTGGGTACGATCTTTAATTATTTATGATTGAACATCGGATGCAATGTGATGAGCCCGGTATAATTAATTCGACCTGTAGACAGCTTAGTTTCATATATAAGAAAATATTATTGTCCCTGAGTGTACAAGCACGAGTGAGGTGGTATTGGGAGGCTTCGTGCAGACTACCCCCCTTTTTTCTCACATTCCATCCTACCCCTTATCGTCTTACACTCGTAACCCTACTCATTCCCCCCCCCCCCCCCCCTTTCCTCCAACTCCCTTGAAACTTCTTTGTTGCCTGACGTACGAATGATATTGATTATAACTAGGTAATAATGTATTTGGCTTTTCTAATCATAAGTATTGTTTACAAGATATATCATAGAGTTCTTGGTAACAGTAATAATTTAATTCAGCAAGTATATAATGAGTTGAGATTAATACAGTTCGAGAAGTTGGTATCAGAGCCAGGTGCGCTAAGGGTATATAAGCCGCTAGTAACGTAACGGCAGGTAGTCTAATCTCCACCATCATCATAAGCTGCCCTGCCCTGAGTTTGTAAAAGAATCTCCATGAGTTGAATAAGTATCGCCTAGGATTTTTTCTATGTTTATTGATTGCTTTCACTTATTCTCTTGGAGGGTATTTATATAACTATGTATTATTTTTCTTAATTAAGAGTTTCTTAATGATTTCACTTCAATGTTTCTCACATTGATATTTTCACTAGAAGTAACTTTTGTGTATAATTAATCATGTAAATAAATTGTAATTTTATTTTACATAATCTTTACATTTTACCTTTATTCTAATATATAATTTTTTTGATTGTTGGGATAAATCTAAGTCAAAGTAACTAAAGATAACTAATTCTGAACGAGTGATGAGAGAGGAATAACTTTGGGTTTTTTAGGCTAAAACAGCCATTTGATATCAACTGATATTTTATGAACTTGACACATCTTTTCACCTACCAAGGTTTTAGTGGCTACAAAGAGAGTTGCTAGTTTTTGTGGAAGTTTAACATGCCACTTCTTCTTGACTGAAACTGATAGTCATATTTTCCGCATTTTGTGAGGCTAAATAATAAGTCCTCGTTTTGTGGTTTTTAGTGGAATGTTTCGTAATGTTATGGGTTCGAACCCCGCTTGTAACGTAACATGGTGCCGTGACCAGGATTCCTTTCTTTCCCTCGTTTGGTAATAATTGAGAACATTAGTGAAACATTAGGTCCCTCGCTAAGACATCGCATACTCATCTCGTACATCTCGTTTTGTTCTGTTTATGAGTTGAGAGAGCTGTGTCAGCCTCTACGTTCTTTAATGCCAATTATTCACGTTTTTTACTCATCCTAATTTGTCATACATATTCTCATTCATCCATTGTTCATAGCATTCAATCATGGAATTTAAAATTAGTGATTTTGTCGCTGACCCCTCCTTGAGCACCTTGTCTGTGTCGAAGCTCAGAAAAGTAGACTGGATTGCCTTAGCCACAGAGTATGATGCACCTTACAAAACTAGTAATACCAAAGGTGAGATTAGGAGTGTGATTGAGAAATTGGTAAATACTGAAGTTTTGTCTGAGGCAGCCTATCAGTTGTGTCTAGAGGAAGGAGGCAGTAATGCATGAATGAAAGTGAAACTATTAGAGCTGGAGAATGCAAAATCTGACAGAGAACAGAGACAGCGTGAAATTGAACATGAACGTGAACAAAGACAGCATGATCTTGAACAAAAACAGTATGAGTTTGAGGAGAAACAACGTGAGAGAGAGCATGATGAGCGCATGTTAAAGTTAAAAGCTGAACAAAACCGGAATCAAAGGGATTCGGTTGCAAATAGACCATTTTCTGATAAGGGTCATAGTTTAAAATTTGTCCCTAGTTTTGATGAGACTGACCCGGAGAATTTCTTCATCCTTTTTGAGAAGGCAGCCAACCAACTCAAGTGGCCAAATGATCAGTGGGCATTTCTAGCCCAGACTGCTTTCATAGGTAAAGCCAAGCAGGTTTATACCAATCTCCCCATTGATTCCTTGACCGATGAAACTCTTAAAACCTCAGTCTTAGCAGTGTATGATCAGGTTCCTGAAACACATCGTCAGTATTTCAGGGATATGAAGAAAGGTTAAAAACAAACCTATCTAGAATTTGTAAAGGAAAAAGAGCGAAAGTTTCTGAGTTGGTTGAGAGCCAGTAAAGTGACAACCTTTGAGCAGTTGTGCCAGCTAGTTATGCTTGAAGAATTTCTCTGCAAAGTCCCCTTCCCCTTAAAACTTTACCTCCAAGAGAGAGAGAGGTGCAATCTGTAGACAGGGCGGCTATTTTGGCTGAAAATTACAGATTAACTCATGGCGATTCTTATTTCAGGACAGGACAGAGAGGGCCTGGCAACCGGCCACATTCTGGTGCTGGTCCTCGTGATGGTGGTAGTTTCCACTCTACTGGTGGTAGGTCTGGTTATGGTGGTGTCTCCCAACCAGTTTCAAGGGTAGCTTCTGGGGGCAATGGATCTGATAAAAAGGAATTTAACAAAACTTCTCTTTCTTCCATTAAACCTCCTGGACCTTTACTTTGTGCCTACTGTAAGCAACCTGGATATTTTCTTAGAGAGTGTCCCAAATTAAAATTAAAAGAGAAAACCCATAAACCAGAGAGTAGTGCTGTCCTAGCCTCTTCCCTTGTACTTAATCCAAATAGAGTAGCAGTATCCCCTCCTACTCCACCTGTGTTGAGTGCCTGTTCTGACTCTGATGGCTCTCACAACCAGGTTTTCACTAGTATACCACCTAGCTGTTCTAACCAGTTCCAACCTATTCTTTTGCACAGGATCAGTTTCCTCTACTGACGCTTCCACTGACTCTCCCATTCATGTTTTGAGAGACACAGGAGCCTCTCATAGCCTCTTGGTAAAAGGATTGGTACCCAGTATTGAGGACTGTTTGCTGGGCCAGAGTATACTCATTCAGGGAGTAAGTGGGTGTCTTGTTGTTCCTTTGGCTAGGGTGTATCTAAAAACTGAGTTAGCTAGTGGTTACTTTACTGTTGGGATTCAAGATTCACTACCTGTAGAAGGAGTGAACTTTTTGATGGGAAACGATATCGCAGGTGGCAAAGTGATACCAGACCCCATTGTTACCTCCACTCCCTCCTCTGATAACAACACTAAGCAATTAGAAAGTCAGTATCCCAATTTGTTTCCCTCCTGTGTAGTGACTAGGAGTGGGCTGGTCACCACAGTAAGAAGGAAAAAGTTGATCCTGATAGTGTTGACCTAAACACTTCCTCCCTATTTCCTGATGTAGAGCCAGAGGATATTAGCAAGATTCCCATTGATTCTGAAACTCTCAAAGAGGCTCAGAAGCAGGACCCTGAACTGGCAATATATTTTGATAGGGCTGTGGAAGAGTCAGATATAGGAAACTATCCTCAATGCTTCTATCTAAGTAATGGTACCCTGATGCGCAAGAATAGACCTCCCAATGTGCCAGCTGATGAGCCCTGGCAAGAAGTGCATCAAGTAGTTGTGCCACATAAGTATAGAGTAGACATTATTTCCATTGCTCATGACCTTAGTGGTAGTCATTTGGGTGTCAACAAGACTTATGACAAAATTCTCAATGATTTCTTTTGGCCGAGGATGAAACAATCCGTTAAGTCTTACTGTAAAACTTGTCATGTGTGTCAACTTGCTGGGAAACCCAACCAACCCATCAAGCTTGCACCTTTAAATCCCATCCCTGTAACGGATGAACCGTTCAGTAAAATCATAATTGACTGTGTAGGACCTTTGCCAAGAACCCGTAGTGGGAATGAGTACTTGTTGACCGTCATGTGTTCCACCACTAGGTATCCAGAAGTGTTCCCCTTGAGGCGTATAACCTCAAAGAATGTAGTAAAGGCGCTTAGTAAATGTTTCACCCAGTATGGAATACCCTGTGTGGTACAGTCTGATTTAGGAAGTAACTTTACCTCTCAGCTCTTCAAGCAAACCATGGAAGAGTTGAGAGTACACCAGTACCATTCCACTGCCAGTCTTAATGATTTCACTTCAATGTTTCTCACATTAATATTTTCACTAGAAGTAACTTTTGTGTATAATTAATCATGTAAATAAATTATAATTTTATTTTACATAATCTTTACATTTTACCTTTATTCTAATATATTATTCTTTTGATTGTTGGGATAAATCTAAGTCAAAGTAACTAAAGATAACTAATTCTGAACGAGTGATGAGAGAGGAATAACTTTGGGTTATTTAGGCTAAAACAGCCATTTGATATCAACTGATATTTTATGAACTTGCCACATCTTTTCACCTACCAAGATTTTAGTGACTACAAAGAGTTGCTAGTTTTTGTGGAAGTTTAGCATGCCACTTCTTCTTGACTGAAACTGATAGTCATATTTTCCGCATTTTGTGAGGCTAAATAATAAGTCCTCGTTTTGTGGTTTTTAGTGGAATGTTTCTTTATGTTATGGGTTCGAACCCCGCTCGTAACGTAACATAGTGTTCACCATTTGGATTCCTACACTGCAAACGTTCCACGTTCAAATGTTCCACGTTCAAATGTAGCAAACATGATACACAAAACACGTATCCCAATCGTTTATGTGCGCTAATTTGAACACGTTAATGATTGAAGCAATAATTATATGGATAATTTTTGCTACATTTGAACACAAAGTTAAAATGAACTTCGTCTTAAAATCCTAAAAGTAATTGGACTAAACATGACGGAGAAGATCCAGAAAAACAACTACCTACTCCTTAAAATAAATTTCGAAAAGTTGACAACATGAGTAGAAATACCATTTGCGGAGTAACAACGTTTCGCAAATCGCTTATTCAGGTCACTAACGTGAATAAGCTATATGCGAAACGTTGTCAATAAAGTGCTCCTCCTCAAATGGTTTACGGTAAAGAGACCCTTACTGAACTTGGTAAAATTAGAAGGACCCCATCGCAGTGAAAAGGGTTACAAGCTGTTTTTGAGTAGGGGAATCATTATCAATATGAACACATGTAAAAATACTAGAAAACAAAAAGTATCGATAATCAGCAATAATCCTTCATCCCCCTTTTTTGTGTGGTGAATAAAGGCGGTGTGAAACTAGCAATATTTCCAGCAATTTTTACGGGCAATTGTAATCTGGCAGCTTCAAATATTAAGGGGAGGCAGTTGTTTTTTCGAGTCCTCCTCCTCCCTCTAGCCCTATTAGTTATGAGATTTCAAAACATTCGCCCCATTAGTTTGGCGATTTTCAGACCTTTTCCCCCATTTCTTTGCCAATATTAAGACCTTTCGTGCCATTTAGGTGTCAATTTTTTTCCTGGCGAGCTATAGCAAGCCTGTATTTGAAGAGGAATCGGCCTTCGGCCGGGACAATTTCTACCAAAAAATGTACAAATTTAAATCGAAGGGGGGTCTTGTCGGTGTTTTTTTAAGTTTGATAGAGGTTTAGAGAACAAACTAAGAGTCGTATTCTTTAACAATTCCTTCCCTTCGAAAATGAAAGTAAGGAATTTTCTTTCGATTTCGTATTCTTAAAAAAATCCTTCCCTTCAGGACCCCTTGGGAAGGGAAAATCCTTCCCTTAAACAGGGGAAAATATTGGAATTTGAAGGACTCTCACTAGGCAGGTCTTCAGTTTTCCCACTAGGCAGGTCTTCAGTTTTCCCTTCGTCATTTTGTTCATAACATTCTTATATAATTGGAGTCAGTGTGACTAAATATTGGATATGACCACTATGTATTGTTATTAACATGATATAATGCACGATATTGAAAATTATATTGAAAATAAAGTAATGTTATTAACCTCTGAAGTGCGCACGGAGGTAAATGAAAACCTCCCCCTGTGCTGACGTATTTGAGGTTTTTAGTCACTAAAATATTCATTGTACCATTAATAGCATTAATAATTATCCATATGCGCCTATTATGGGTTGATTATAAAGGTATTAACCTGAAACCACAATAAAACGAGTGAAAACAGCGTTTGGATGGTCAAAATCGGAGATATAGCCCGCGAGTTGTATAATGTATGGGTGAGGCAAGCTACCTTCCCGCCCATTTTCCCCAAGGCCACTGCGACACAGTCGATCGATACTCTCTCTCTCTCTCTCTTGCACTCGATTGCTATCAGTGATGACAACACCCTGCTTGCAACTCGCTAATGTTAGCACGAAAATATACCTCAGAATAAGGGAATAATAGGGAAAATAGGTGATAACTGAGGAATAGGAGGAAAGTGGGGAAGGAGGGGAGGTAGAAGACTGAGATTTTGCATGGCCCAGGGGCCAAACAAAAATAAAAAAATAAAAAAATAAAAATAAAAAACATATTTTTTTTTTCGATGTAAAAAGTTGATTTTTAGTTTTACTTACTCAGGAGAGTCTTCCCGCAGTCCGCCGGGGGAACTCTTAAGAGTCTTCCCGCAGCTCCCGGGTTAAAAGTTTTAGAAGACTCCACTGATCTTGGCGTGAATTCGCGTGCGGACGATTCGGGCAATTTCGGGCTGCCAGCTGATAGCCTATTCCTCATCTTATACATATTTTGATTATTATTGGTTTTCATTGGTTTACTGATGTAGCCCTTTCAAAGCATCAATTTTGTGCACGGTGTGACTATATTTTGGCACGTGTTGTTGTTGTTGTTGTTCCCTAAGCTGCCTGGCCGAACAGCCCCGAGTCCCTGAGAAAGGCCATGGCCACGATCGGGCTTTCCCACAGAGCTCTCATTGAGTGTAGATTGTGTTGTTGGCGTAAGTGGTTGTGTGAAATGCAGTCTTCTATGATGCGTTTAATGGTATGGGGTGCTGTGTTACATCCCGGGCAGGCGTCGACAATGGAGTCATCCAGTCTCTTCTGATAGCTCAGGAGAGCTGGATGGTGTCTGCATCTCAGCCTGGCCAGGTGGACTCTGTCCTCGCGAGGAAGGGAGGATTCAGAAGGATGGATTTCGGGAGGTCGTGCATGCAGCTGCGTGTTGTCTGTGAGTGAGTGGATGGATCGGTGAGAGATATGAGTATGGATGTGCTTCTGGAAGTTGGTTCGGGGTGGGCAGGGAGGGAGAGAGGACAATAATTGTGTGTGATACCGTGTGCTGGGTGTTGTTTTGATATTTCTTGGTGTCTGTGGGTGTGTTGCCATGTAGTTTAGTGGGTGGTCTTGGTTCGTGGAGGCTGCTGCCAGGAATTGAGTGCCTCTCATGTCCAGATGGTCTTTGACTTTGAGAATTTTGGTTTCTTGATGTAGGTGATCTGTGGGTGAAGTAGCTGTGCAGCCTGTAATGATCTTCAGGGCTTTGTTTTGAATAGTCTGTAAGGTCTTATGATGAGTTTCAGCTAGGTTAGAAGCCCAGGCTGGGCTTGCGTATTCCATCACTGATCTTATGTATTGTTTATATACTGTGGTGGTAGTTTCTTTGTTGTGTCCAAATTTTGTGTGAGCAAGTGACCTGAGGGCGTTAAGTCTGGGTGTCAGTTTCTTTTTAATGTTTGTGGTGTGCTGTTTGAATGTCATATGAGTATCATATGTTACTCCTAGGATTTTGGGTGTGTGTGTATGTGTTAGGGGTGTGTTGTTTATGGTGAGTTGAGGGATGTATTCGTGTTCTCCTGTCCAACTTGTGAGCAGGGTTGCGGTGGATTTGGCTGGGGCTAGATTAAGTCTGTTTGTAGTGCACCAACCATGTAGTGTGTTGAGATAGGGTTGAAGGAGATCTGTTGATCTTTTTGGGTCATGGTGTGTGCATGTGAGTGTTATGTCATCTGCATAGGAGGCTAAGTTTATTTGGGGCGTATTGGGTGTAGTTATATCGTGCATGTACAGATTGAAGAGTGCGGGCGATAGGACGGATCCTTGTGGGACTCCGTTTGGAAAGTTTCTGATTTTAGATGACTGACCGGCAAAAGATACGTGTGCACATCTGCCTGCTAGGAAGTTGGCCAGCCACCTTTTTGTGTTGTTGTGCATGTTTGTGTTGTAGATTTTGTTTGTTAGGTTGTGGCGGGGGATGGCATCGAAGGCTTTACTAATGTCGAGTGTGGCTAATAGTGATCTGTGTGGTGGTCTAGCTGAGTTGATGCCGTCGAAAGCTCTTTGTGTAAGGTCTGTGAGAAGAGTGTTTGTGGAGTGCAG
>JBAKBP010030105.1:0-26182 GCA_037953745.1 Lithodes maja | reverse complement strand
CCATAAGCCTCCTGATCCAAGAGTATAAACTACCATAGCCTCCTGATCCAAGAGGATAAACTACCATAGCCTCCTGATCCAAGAGTATAAACTACCATAGCCTCCTGATCCAAGAGTAATAAACTACCATAGCCTCCTGATCCAAGAGTATAAACTACCATAGCCTCCTGATCCAAGAGTTATAAACTACCATAGCCTCCTGATCCAAGAGTATAAACTACCATAGCCTACTGATCCAAGAGTATAAACTACCATAGCCTACTGATCCAAGAGTATAAACTACCATAGCCTCCTGATCCAAGAGTATAAACTACCATAGCCTCCTGATCCAAGAGTATAAACTACCATAGCCTACTGATCCAAGAGTATAAACTACCATAGCCTCCTGATCCAAGAGTATAAACTACCATAGCCTCCTGATCCAAGAGTATAAACTACCATAGCCTCCTGATCCAAGAGTATAAACTACCATAGCCTACTGATCCAAGAGTATAAACTACCATAGCCTACTGATCCAAGAGTATAAACTACCATAGCCTACTGATCCAAGAGTATAAACTACCATAGCCTACTGATCCAAGAGTATAAACTACCATAGCCTACTGATCCAAGAGTATAAACTACCATAGCCTACTGATCCAAGAGTATAAACTACCATAGCCTACTGATCCAAGAGTATAAACTACCATAGCCTACTGATCCAAGAGTATAAACTACCCATAGCCTACTGATCCAAGAGTATAAACTACCATAGCCTACTGATCCAAGAGTATAAACTACCATAGCCTACTGATCCAAGAGTATAAACTACCATAGCCTACTGATCCAAGAGTATAAACTACCATAGCCTACTGATCCAAGAGTATAAACTACCATAGCCTACTGAATCCAAGAGTATAAACTACCATAGCCTACTGATCCAAGAGTATAAACTACCATAGCCTACTGATCCAAGAGTATAAACTACCATAGCCTACTGATCCAAGAGTATAAACTACCATAGCCTACTGATCAAGAGTATAAACTACCATAGCCTACTGATCCAAGAGTATAAACTACCATAGCCTACTGATCCAAGAGTATAAACTACCATAGCCTACTGATCCAAGAGTATAAACTACCATAGCCTACTGATCCAAGAGTATAAACTACCATAGCCTACTGATCCAAGAGTATAAACTACCATAGCCTACTGATCCAAGAGTATAAACTACCATAGCCTACTGATCCAAGAGTATAAACTACCATAGCCTACTGATTCCAAGAGTATAAACTACCATAGCCTACTGATCCAAGAGTATAAACTACCATAGCCTACTGATCCAAGAGTATAAACTACCATAGCCTACTGATCCAAGAGTATAAACTACCATAGCCTACTGATCCAAGAGTATAAACTACCATAGCCTACTGATCCAAGAGTATAAACTACCATAGCCTACTGATCCAAGAGTATAAACTACCATAGCCCTACTGATCCAAGAGTATAAACTACCATAGCCTACTGATCCAAGAGTATAAACTACCATAGCCTACTGATCCAAGAGTATAAACTACCATAGCCTACTGATCCAAGAGTATAAACTACCATAGCCTACTGATCCAAGAGTATAAACTACCATAGCCTACTGATCCAAGAGTATAAACTACCATAGCCTACTGATCCAAGAGTATAAACTACCATAGCCTACTGATCCAAGAGTATAAACTACCATAGCCTACTGATCCAAGAGTATAAACTACCATAGCCTACTGATCCAAGAGTATAAACTACCATAGCCTACTGATCCAAGAGTATAAACTACCATAGCCTACTGATCCAAGAGTATAAACTACCATAGCCTACTGATCCAAGAGTATAAACTACCATAGCCTACTGATCCAAGAGTATAAACTACCATAGCCTACTGATCCAAGAGTATAAACTACCATAGCCTACTGATCCAAGAGTATAAACTACCATAGCCTACTGATCCAAGAGTATAAACTACCATAGCCTACTGATCCAAGAGTATAAACTACCATAGCCTACTGATCCAAGAGTATAAACTACCATAGCCTACTGATCCAAGAGTATAAACTACCATAGCCTACTGATCCAAGAGTATAAACTACCATAGCCTACTGATCCAAGAGTATAAACTACCATAGGCCTACTGATCCAAGAGTATAAACTACCATAGCCTACTGATCCAAGAGTATAAACTACCATAGCCTACTGATCCAAGAGTATAAACTACCATAGCCTACTGATCCAAGAGTATAAACTACCATAGCCTACTGATCCAAGAGTATAAACTACCATAGCCTACTGATCCAAGAGTATAAACTACCATAGCCTACTGATCCAAGAGTATAAACTACCATAGCCTACTGATCCAAGAGTATAAACTACCATAGCCTACTGATCCAAGAGTATAAACTACCATAGCCTACTGATCCAAGAGTATAAACTACCATAGCCTACTGATCCAAGAGTATAACTACCATAGCCTACTGATCCAAGAGTATAAACTACCATAGCCTACTGATCCAAGAGTATAAACTACCATAGCCTACTGATCCAAGAGTATAAACTACCATAGCCTACTGATCCAAGAGTTATAAACTACCATAGCCTACTGATCCAAGAGTATAAACTACCATAGCCTACTGATCCAAGAGTATAAACTACCATAGCCTACTGATCCAAGAGTATAAACTACCATAGCCTACTGATCCAAGAGTATAAACTACCATAGCCTACTGATCCAAGAGTATAAACTTACCATAGCCTACTGATCCAAGAGTATAAACTACCATAGCCTACTGATCCAAGAGTATAAACTACCATAGCCTACTGATCCAAGAGTATAAACTACCATAGCCTACTGATCCAAGAGTATAAACTACCATAGCCTACTGATCCAAGAGTATAAACTACCATAGCCTACTGAGCCAAGAGTATAAACTACCATAGCCTACTGATCCAAGAGTATAAACTACCATAGCCTACTGAGCCAAGAGTATAAACTACCATAGCCTACTGATCCAAGAGTATAAACTACCATAGCCTACTGAGCCAAGAGTATAAACTACCATAGCCTACTGATCCAAGAGTATAAACTACCATAGCCTACTGAGCCAAGAGTATAAACTACCATAGCCTACTGATCCAAGAGTATAAACTACCATAGCCTACTGATCCAAGAGTATAAACTACCATAGCCTACTGATCCAAGAGTATAAACTACCATAGCCTACTGATCCAAGAGTATAAACTACCATAGCCTACTGATCCAAGAGTATAAACTACCATAGCCTACTGATCCAAGAGTATAAACTACCATAGCCTACTGATCCAAGAGTATAAACTACCATAGCCTACTGATCCAAGAGTATAAACTACCATAGCCTACTGATCCAAGAGTATAAACTACCATAGCCTACTGATCCAAGAGTATAAACTACCATAGCCTACTGATCCAAGAGTATAAACTACCATAGCCTACTGATCCAAGAGTATAAACTACCATAGCCTACTGATCCAAGAGTATAAACTACCATAGCCTACTGATCCAAGAGTATAAACTACCATAGCCTACTGATCCAAGAGTATAAACTACCATAGCCTACTGATCCAAGAGTATAAACTACCATAGTGCCTACTGATCCAAGAGTATAAACTACCATAGCCTACTGATCCAAGAGTATAAACTACCATAGCCTACTGATCCAAGAGTATAAACTACCATAGCCTACTGATCCAAGAGTATAAACTACCATAGCCTACTGATCCAAGAGTATAAACTACCATAGCCTACTGATCCAAGAGTATAAACTACCATAGCCTACTGATCCAAGAGTATAAACTACCATAGCCTACTGATCCAAGAGTATAAACTACCATAGCCTACTGATCCAAGAGTATAAACTACCATAGCCTCCTGATCCAAGAGTATAAACTACCATAGCCTCCTGATCCAAGAGTATAAACTACCATAGCCTCCTGATCCAAGAGTATAAACTACCATAGCCTACTGATCCAAGAGTATAAACTACCATAGCCTACTGATCCAAGAGTATAAACTACCATAGCCTACTGATCCAAGAGTATAAACTACCATAGCCTACTGATCCAAGAGTATAAACTACCATAGCCTACTGATCCAAGAGTATAAACTACCATAGCCTACTGATCCAAGAGTATAAACTACCATAGCCTACTGATCCAAGAGTATAAACTACCATAGCCTACTGATCCAAGAGTATAAACTACCATAGCCTACTGATCCAAGAGTATAAACTACCATAGCCTACTGATCCAAGAGTATAAACTACCATAGCCTACTGATCCAAGAGTATAAACTACCATAGCCTACTGATCCAAGAGTATAAACTACCATAGCCTACTGATCCAAGAGTATAAACTACCATAGCCTACTGAGCCAAGAGTATAAACTACCATAGCCTACTGATCCAAGAGTATAAACTACCATAGCCTACTGAGCCAAGAGTATAAACTACCATAGCCTACTGATCCAAGAGTATAAACTACCATAGCCTACTGATCCAAGAGTATAAACTACCATAGCCTACTGATCCAAGAGTATAAACTACCATAGCCTACTGATCCAAGAGTATAAACTACCATAGCCTATTGATCCCAAGAGTAAACTACCATAGCCTACTGATCCAAGAGTATAAACTACCATAGCCTACTGAGCCAAGAGTATAAACTACCATAGCCTACTGATCCAAGAGTATAAACTACCATAGCCTACTGAGCCAAGAGTATAAACTACCATAGCCTACTGATCCAAGAGTATAAACTACCATAGCCTACTGATCCAAGAGTATAAACTACCATAGCCTACTGATCCAAGAGTATAAACTACCATAGCCTACTGATCCAAGAGTATAAACTACCATAGCCTACTGATCCAAGAGTATAAACTACCATAGCCTACTGATCCAAGAGTATAAACTACCATAGCCTACTGATCCAAGAGTATAAACTACCATAGCCTACTGATCCAAGAGTATAAACTACCATAGCCTACTGATCCAAGAGTATAAACTACCATAGCCTACTGATCCAAGAGTATAAACTACCATAGCCTACTGATCCAAGAGTATAAACTACCATAGCCTACTGATCCAAGAGTATAAACTACCATAGCCTACTGATCCAAGAGTATAAACTACCATAGCCTACTGATCCAAGAGTATAAACTACCATAGCCTACTGATCCAAGAGTATAAACTACCATAGCCTACTGATCCAAGAGTATAAACTACCATAGCCTACTGATCCAAGAGTATAAACTACCATAGCCTACTGATCCAAGAGTATAAACTACCATAGCCTACTGATCCAAGAGTATAAACTACCATAGCCTACTGATCCAAGAGTATAAACTACCATAGCCTACTGATCCAAGAGTATAAACTACCATAGCCTACTGATCCAAGAGTATAAACTACCATAGCCTACTGATCCAAGAGTATAAACTACCATAGCCTACTGATCCAAGAGTATAAACTACCATAGCCTACTGATCCAAGAGTATAAACTACCATAGCCTACTGATCCAAGAGTATAAACTACCATAGCCTACTGATCCAAGAGTATAAACTACCATAGCCTACTGATCCAAGAGTATAAACTACCATAGCCTACTGATCCAAGAGTATAAACTACCATAGCCTACTGATCCAAGAGTATAAACTACCATAGCCTACTGATCCAAGAGTATAACTACCATAGCCTACTGATCCAAGAGTATAAACTACCATAGCCTACTGATCCAAGAGTATAAACTACCATAGCCTACTGATCCAAGAGTATAAACTACCATAGCCTACTGATCCAAGAGTATAAACTACCATAGCCTACTGATCCAAGAGTATAAACTACCATAGCCTACTGATCCAAGAGTATAAACTACCATAGCCTACTGATCCAAGAGTATAAACTACCATAGCCTACTGATCCAAGAGTATAAACTACCATAGCCTACTGATCCAAGAGTATAAACTACCATAGCCTACTGATCCAAGAGTATAAACTACCATAGCCTACTGATCCAAGAGTATAAACTAACTAACCATTATCATCCCCGGCCTTCCATCCAGCTATAATAATATTCAAGGACACTAGTGCGACGTTAGCCTATGAGAAACAATTTATTAGGGAAAATAGGCACCAATAGATTCGCCATATTTTTCTCCATATAGTCCGCATGGAGGATTTTAGTTATCAACAAATTGAAAAATACCCACTTCACAGACAAATACACCAAAAATCTTAGTCAAAGCGGGGGTGTGGGGGCGGCAGCCCCCACCTATAATACGAGGATAGGTTGTTGTTGTTGTTGTGTTCCCCAGGCTGTCTGGCCGAACAGCCTCAAGGTCTTTAGCAAGGCCAAGGCCATAAACGAGCGCCCCCACAAAACCCTCCCTGCTTACCACTAACAAAGCCCGGGTGACCGAAGCCACTCCAAGGCAGGGAGCTGAGGAGGGTGCGGAAACGCCCGGGAAACCAAAGCCCCACCCAAGGCCCTGTGCCCCTCAGCAATTATGAAGGAAAAGTTGAGGGGCAAAGGGAAAAATGTGATGCTTTGGCTCCCAATCTGCCAACTTCTAGGTTGGCAGTAGGGAGGTCAATCCACGGAAAAGACGCCGTCACTTGCGATCTAGAAGATATATAAGTAAAAGGAACAGTCAGAGTAAGCTATGGGTATGGCAGAGATCGCTCAGGTCTCACTCTGATAGACCAG
Organism: Lithodes maja; assembly: GCA_037953745.1. Lineage (NCBI taxonomy): Eukaryota > Metazoa > Arthropoda > Malacostraca > Decapoda > Lithodidae > Lithodes > Lithodes maja. Next base: position 19,421 of record JBAKBP010030105.1, on the reverse strand, counting down.
CCCATCACCATACTAGGATAGGTTAGGTAAGGTTGTTAGGTTAGGCTAATGTCCTTTCAAAGGGGTATAGGCTAGTAAACACTAGGATAGCCTATACCCGGTCAGAGGTAAGAAGAAGAAGAGTCTTGCAATAGTCTCCTTGAATGCTACCAATAAAAAATAACTAATAATGATCATAATACAAAATTATAAGCCAACTAACCGTATCATCTCCGGGCTTCCATCCAGCGGGGCAGACTTCTCCGTGGTCGTCGGTGAACTGGAAGGCTTGTACCAGGCGGAGGGTCTCGTCCACCGACCGGCCCACGGGAAGGTCGTTCATGGTGATCTGCCGCAGCACACCCTTGTCGTCAATGATGAACAGACCCCTGGGGAAACAAATATAATTTGTAAATTATAATGTAAAACTTGCGAAATAAACAAACCAAAACTGGGACGACACAAGATAAAGTCAAAAGAACTTATCAAAATCGCTATGTAGAAATAACGCTTTAATCATATTTTCACCAACCCACCAATTAACTTACAAATATACCTAATTAAAATGTAAAACTTGCAAACTAAACAAGCCAAAATTGGGACAAGGACAATATAAAGTCAAATTAAATTATCAAAATCGCTATGTGGAAACAACGCTTACTAAAATGAAATCTATGAAATAAAAGAACACAATCCACCACATAGGGTGTACATTACTACATGAGCAAGTTAATCTGTTTCCTGTTTCTGTTAATTAATGAAATCAATGAAACTAATGACTACATGTGGTACTCCAAGGACTCCAACCTAGGATACTCACGCCCAAATTCACCGCACTAACCATTACGCTATCAAGACAGTTAACCCTTTGAGTACCAGCGATGTGCGTTTCATTTAACTCTAGCTATACTTAGACGATATTAGCTTAGAAAGGATATGGGGTAGTTAACCTTAGTCTAGCGGGGGGTTTTTGGGCTTATTTGGGCATATTCAGGCCCTCCTGAATGATCAATCAAGTATCTGCATGAAAAGAAATGTATTCAGCAAAAAAAATAGGCGCTAAAATAGACCAGAACGAGCTACGTAGCACTCGTGGTTCTCATACAGTGATGCCAGTAACATGGGAGTTTAGCGTATAGCGGCATATTTTTCCCAGCTATTCTCACTACTGGCTACACTGCCGGCCTCTCGAGAACACAGGGAACATGAGTTAATGGGCGACGGTAAACCCTGGGAGTCGGCTGTCTGGCCCGCTGCGCTCCCGGCCATTTGCACTCTATTTTAACCCCTTAAAAGCCTTAATAATGCTCCTAACTTGCTGCAAATTGGAGGCGGACTTAAGTCCGCCCCCGATCATTAAGGGTTAAAAAGAGTTGGTTGATATAGTTTGAAACTTTAATATGGCTAAAGGTCCTTCCTAAGCTAAAAAAAATTGTCTAATAGTTGCCAGAATATGCTCAGAAGGACGACCCTGTTACTGAATGGGTTAAGGGGGGTGACTTGCTTTTTTTTATTTCTGTCCTTTTCTCTCTTTCCTTGGCTTGTATCCATTCGGCCCCATTCAGCCAACTATTTTAAGACGTTTATCCCCACGGTATAGTAACAATAGAAGGTTTATCCACAAGCCTACGATAACCAGTATTATGCTTTCATATACATACAAGTTTAAAGACGGTTTTGTCCACAGGGAATGGTGGTTACAGTCTCACGTCCTAAATACAGTACTGCATATTAACCCCTTCAGACTCATATGATGCAGAGGTTGCCAGATTAGCAATAAGAAATAGAGTTCTCTCACTCTTATAATTACCTCTCCAAAATTAGTTTTCTGCCCACAGCTAACTCAAAGACAACTGCAGAGGTTGAAGTAACTAAACTAAAGGTTTATAAATACCCCTGATGGTAACAAAGGCTTTAAAGTATCCCCAATAGGCTCAACACAGCTAACTCAAAGACAACTGCAGAGGTTGAAGTAACTAAACTAAAGATTTCTAAATACCCCTGATGGTAACAAAGGTTTTAAAGTATCCCTAATAGGCTCAAAATTGCGTCACATGTTGGAGAGGGTTAATCTAAGCATGTACAATCGCGCTAATAAGTGATGTCTCGGCACCAAGTATGTTTCGATCAATAATTGGCATCAGCAATATCTAAGCTTCATTTCTTCATATCCAGTGAAATATACAAACATGGTCCTACACTTACCCACCCTATTTAACATCGGACAGACATTAATACAGTAAAGAGCGAGCCAAACGTAATGACAGCTGGGACATCACTTATTACCGCGACTGTACATATACCCAACTGCGCACCCAAAATCCTAGAAGTAACATAGGATACTCTAATAACATTCAAACAACATACCACAAACATAAAAAATAAACTGACACCCAGACTTAACGCCCTCAGGTCACTTGCTCACACAAAATTTGGACACAACAAAGAAACTACCACCACAGTATATAAACAATACATAAGATCAGTGATGGAATATGCAAGCCCTGCCTGGGCTTCTAACCTAGCTGAAACACATCATAAGACCTTACAGACTATTCAAAACAAAGCCCTGAAGATCATTACAGGCTGCACAGCTACTGCACCTACAGATCACCTACATCAAAAAACCAAAGTCCTCAAAGTCAAAGACCATCTGGACATGAGGCACTCATGCAGCTGCAGGCACGACCTCCCGAAATCCATCCTTCTGAATCCTCCCTTGGCAAAAACATCTTAAAATTTGAAAACTAATGGGGCTAAACATGAGGGAGATGGGGATCCAGAAGTGGAAATCACCCTACCTTAGAGCAAGCCTTGGTTCTCCAAATACACTCCATAGTCCTTAGAGATCTTGTGGGTGATGTCCGACAGTAGAGGGATCTTTAGTTTGCCCAGACCGCCATCCTGAAAATATACAAACACAATTAATAATTACAGTTTCTTACAGTAGATCCTCTGGAAAAAGGCAAACTAGGCCTGTGTATCCAGCTCAGTACCAGTACTTGCACTGCTGCGGTCGTTCACGGTGTTGGCGGCGGCGGCAGCAGACGCAACATTTTTACTATTCTGTATTTTTTTTTTATAATCAAACTTCAAATCTTGTCTTCCCCATGCTTTATCAAGATTACTTTCAAACTCCTTATTGATTCGGAATCGACTACATACTGGGGCAGTGCGTTCCACTCATTTACCACTATCACAAAATGAGTTCTTTGCCTTCTCAAGCCTATTTCTTTCTTCGTAAATTTTCTTAGAGTGTCCTCTCGTTCTTGTTCCCTCCCGCATCATAATGTATATTTTATTAATTTCACCACAAGACCAAACACCTCCCAATGAAATTAATGAAAGCCTGTGATCGTCCCGGGATTGGAACCTGGGTCACCACATACAGATTTATACCAGACCTATAAGAGTTCCGTATGGAGCTCAGTGGTCTGGTTAATCTGCTCTACATAACTAACATTCAGATTTTAAACACTAATCATGACACCTTCAAGACAGTTATCCCTTCCTACCCGGGCTACCTTAGGTAAGGACAGCTCGACAGAAGGGCAGCTACCCGGCCGTCCTTACCTAAGACGGCAGCTTAATAGCCTAATTAAGCTTGGTCTGAACGCCGTGCGTACGACTTATGTCAACAAACCCAAGCTTTCCGTCACCGCACCTCCGAAAACAAGAAAGAGAAGACTCTTCAATGTTATTGTTCTGACGTCAGACGAAATTAGTGTCTGAAAAGCCCCCATATTGGCAACATCTCTGCAATATTGGCTCCACTGAAATCGTCATCACAACTGAACCAGTTGACTTACAGAGCTCTACTCAACGCCAAAATACAGATTGAAAAACCGCACTACGATTATAGATGAGTGGGAAAGTTCTAGCAGTGAAAATAAACATAAATACGGTAGCCTAGGCCTAGAAGTTTTTCAGCCATTTCGCCCGACCGTCCTTAGGTAAGACAGGCCGGGTAGGAAGGGTTAAATGGTTATGCACAAGCCCACGACATATTATCCATTCTCGAATACTGGAAATTAATCTAAGACTGTACATATACCCAACTGCACCATGAAGATTAAAATGTAAAACTTGCAAACTAAACAAACCAAAACTGGGACGACACAAGATAAAGGTAAAATAACGTATCAAAATCGCTGTGTGGAAATAACGCTTACTAAAATAAATACGATATGGGTTTTCAGCACACGAATCAAGGAAAAATAGGGAGGCAATTCTGCATTTCCTCACAATCCGTGTCCCCCGCTCCAAATGATACGTGAGGGAAGAGGCGCGGTGTGACGTCAGAGGGGTCGGATGCGCCGGTAATGCATCTTCAGTCTCCTAAGTTTAGGTGTGATGTAAGCCTATTCACAGCATACATTGGCATTTTTATCTCCCCCAGCCATGGCGAGGAAAAACAAGTTACTGATACGCAAGATCAATATCGACATTATCAATCAATCAACTTTATTACTCAATACATAAATTTACAAAGGAAAAATATATATTACATATCAAGCAGTTAAAAGATTTAACCCTTTCAGGTGAAATGTAAAACTTGGTGGTGAAGGGCTGGTCTATCAGAGTGAGAGCTGAGCAATCTCTGCCATAACCCATAGCTTACTCTGACTTTTCCTTTAACTTATATATTTTCTAGATCTCAAGTGACTGCGTCTCTTCCGTGGATTGACCTCCCAATCTACCAAGATTGGAAGCCAAAGCGTCACATTTTTCCCTTGCCCCTCAACTTTCTTTTCATAATTACTGAGGGGCACAGGGCCCTGGGTGGGGCTTTGGTTTCCCGGGCGTTTCTGCACCCTCCTCAGCTCCCCGCCATGGAGTGGCTTCGGTCACTCAGGCTTTATTGTGGTCGGCGGGGAGGGTTCTGTGGGGGCACTTGGTTATGGCCTTGGAATTGCTCGGGGCTTTGGGGCTGTTCGGCCAGGCAGCTTGGGGAACAACAACAACCCTTTCAGGTCCGGGGGTTGCTGTTTAGTATTCAGAAATAGAAATAGATATAGGATCTACTGGAAGGGGGTGCAGACTGATAAAGCGAAAGGAGGAGTGGGTGTTCTGGTGGCTGAAGAGTGGGTGGAAAGTGTGCTTCAGATTACCAGAGTTAGTGAAAGGCTCATTGTTTTGAAGTTGTAAGTTGGTGAGAGCATAATTGTGAATGTGATATCTGCATATGGCCTACAGAAAGAGATAAAAGAGGACTTCTGGAATGACACCGTCAGTGCCATTTCAGGCCTCTCGGAGAATGAAATAACAATCCTGGGAGGGGACCTGAATGGTCACGTGGGAGTATCTGCAGATGGATACGAGGGGGTACATGGAGGAAATGGTTACGGAAGGCGAATATATACTGGAGTCCTGCATTGCACTCAACATGGTTGTGTGCAACATGAAGTTCAAGAAAAGACAGAGCCATCTGATCACATATAACTCTGGGGTCTCCAGTAGCCAGATAGATTACTTCTTGGTTAACAGGAAAGACTGAAAACTGGTTCGGGATGTAAAGATCATCCTGAGCGAAGAATGTATCCCCCAGCATAAGCTACTTGTGTGTGACATGAGCTTATACAAAGATCCTGAGTGCAAGAAGGTATACATACCCAAAAGGAAAGTATGGCTGCTGAAGGACAAGGAAGTTAGGGATAGGTTTTATAGTGAACTGGAGGAAATTAATAGAAATAAGGAAGCTAGGCCTAGCGATGTAAAAAGTCAATGGAATTTCCTTAAGCACAGCCTTATCGCTGCCACTGACAAAGTCTGTGGGAAAACAAAGGGTCACCCCAGGAATAAGACCTGGTGGTGGAACGATGAGGTAGAACATGCTGTGAAAGAGAAAAGGAGATGCTTCAAAGCATGGAAGAACGGAGGCAGCAAGTAGGAATACCAGGCAGCTAAACGAACTGCCAAGAGTTATTTACAATGCTATAAAAAGGCATGAAGGACCTGGTCCTCGAACAATTGTGTAACACTGACAATCCTAATGGGATCTTCAACCTAGCTAGGCGAGTTAAAAACAACAGTAGGGATATTATAGGTGAACAGTGTGTTAGAAACAATAATGGGAAGATTGTGTATGCAGAAAATGAAATCAGAGAACCATGGAAGGCACACTATGAATGATTGCTAAATGTAGAGTTTGAATGGGATAAGGAACAGCTTAGTATCGAAAAACCAATATCTGGGCCCCCTCCTTTGATAGCACCAGCTGTAGTGAGCGACGCAATCAATAAAATTAAGGACGGTAAAGCTCCAGGGTGCTCTGACATTGTCGCTGAGATGATAAAAGCCTCAGGGGAGACTGGTGTCAACTTAGTCACTGAGATGATAAACACCATTATTAAAGATGAGAAATCCCAGAGGATTGGCTCAAAGGTGTAATAGTAAATATATACAAAGGAAAAGGGGATGCGCTAGATAGAGGTAATTATAGGGGCCTGAAAATGCTTGACCAAATCATGAAGGTCTGTGAGAGAGTCCTTGAGGGTTTGATCAGGCAAAGCATCTCTATTGATGATATGCAGTTTGGTTTTATGCCAGGGCGGGGTACAACCAATGCTATCTTCATAGTCAGGCAGATACAGGAAAGATACTTACTAAAAGGCAGGGATCTTTACTTTGTGTTTGTAGACCTGGAGAAGGCCTTTGACAGAGTGCCTAGAGATGTTGTGCAGTGGGCTATGAGGAAACTTGGTGTGGAAGAGTGGCTGGTGCGTGTGATGATGAAGATGTATGAGGATTCGCGAAGTGCGGTGAGGGTGAAAGGTGTACCGAGTGAGGAGTTCGCAGTCCGTGTTGGAGTTAATCAGGGTTCAGTGTTAAGCCCCCTCCTCTTTATTATGGTCCTGGAGGAACTGTCTAGAGCTTTTAGAGGCGGACTCCCGTTGGAACTGTTTTATGCAGACGATTTAGTCCCAATAGCTGACAATGTGCAAGATGCTGAGGCCAAATTCAGAAAATGGAGAGAGGGCATGGCGAGCAAGGGTTTAAGAGTCAATATTAACAAAACCAAGGTTATGCATTGTAGATTGAGACGAGGCAATGTGGAAAAGAGCGGTGCATACTCATGTGCAGTGTGTGGAAAGGGTGTGGGCGCTAACTCGATTCGATGTAGAGTCTGTCGATGTTGGGTGCACCATGGGAGTAAGCGCTGTAGTAGAATAAAAGGACCACTGCCGAAGGATAAGTCAGAAATCGAGAAATTTGAGTGCGTAATGTGCAAAGGCGAGCTTGTGTTAAGTGATGATCCTGTGACTGTGAATTTTGGAAATGAGTATTGGAGCTGGTGAGCAAGCTTTGTTACCTAGGAGATACCACCTCTGCCGGTGGTGGGGCCGAGGCTGCCACTGTTGCTAAAATTAGATATGGTTGGGGGAAGTTCAGAGAACTGCTGCCAATTCTGACCATGAAAAGAATGTCTCTCCCCCTGAAGGGAAAGGTGTATGCCTCATGTGTTAGAAGTGCAATGACATATGCCTAAGAAACATGGGCCGTTAAAGTAGAGGATGTCAACAGAATGGAGCGTAATGAGATGAGAATGGTGAGATGGATGTGTGGGGCCAAGCTACAGGATAGAATAACAAATGATGAGCTGAGGAGACGTTTAGGTATAAAGAGTATTAGCGAGGAGATGCGTAGAAGCAGACTGGGATGGTCCATTTTACCGTATGTATTTTATGTATAATTCTATTAATCTCATAATTCATCATCATCAATCTGACGCCCCGCTTCCAGAAGAAGCGCCCCAAAAGGTCTGGTGATGGCATAAACAGCCTTCAGGCTCCCAGACATGCCTCCACTGACCCACTCCACAGTACCACCTCCACTAATAGCAGGGTCATTTGCTTGGAATCCGTGACTATTTTGTTCCTACCTTTTTCTCTCGATGAATTTGACAACCTGAACCATTTTAAAGGAAAATTAGCTCCTATGCCCCTCTGAAAAATGACTGCTAACTCTGCTAGAGCCCAATATTCAAAATGGCCACCAACGCCATCTTGAAAAACATGAAATGTAATATCTCTGGCATCAGATGAGCTACAAGGACGAATGAGGTGTCCTTTTTCACTAATTCTGGCATTACAAATCCACTGGAATGGTTATTGTATTGTATTGTATTGTATATTGTATTGTTATTGTATTGTATTATACTAATTGTACATACTAATCTGCCACTTCACTGTCACTACATGATTCACTGTATGAGCCATTATCAGAATCACTGTCCTCACTTTCGCTGCTATCATCACTGTTGTTCTCTGCCTGCGGATTTGTAGGTAGTGGTATGGATGGGGGAAGTGGGGGCTGGGTTGAACGGACAGGCAGACATAGGCCATTTACAAGATGCCATTCATGGCCGATCAGTGAGGGGTGACTTTGGAGCTGGTAATGCTTTTGCAAATATGCAAGATAGTTTGCACACTCCAAGTGTGGACAGAGACTGTCCAAGTCAGGCACAAGTCGGATAGTGCTTTTTTTCTTCTGAGCTCTCCACTTCGCTGCCCTCGCATCTCCCAGGGTCTTGCTTTTGGTATCACCATAGACATATCGAATGACAAACCGCTCCAAATCACTGATGACCTGTTCTGTGACTAGGAGCTGTGTACCACATGCTGCTAGCAGGTCGTGTGCCTCTTTAGACTTCTCCAGACGATCTGCAATGAGCTTCTTGCTTGCTCCATAGAAGCTAGAGTTGTGGTCACACCCAGTGAGGACATGAAGTGGTATGATGGATGCAGCCATTGCCTTACTGCGCAAACATCGGGCATCGATAAGCTGACGTTTGCGTTTCACACACAGTATTCCTGTTGTCTTCTGAGCAACATATGCCGCTTGCACGTAGTTGGCTGTGTCCTCTGTGTCAAGAACGACAGCTGCTGTGTAGCTGTCTGACCGGAGCACACTATATATGGTGAGCATTGCCGTATCTGCCTCTGCATGGGAGCATGTGAGCTCTGGCACAAGCTTGCCTGTGGTGAGATTCTTTGCAGTGCTGCCAACTACACAGTAGATGATCTCGGTGCTAGTTGTTGCTGCTGTTCTCTGGAATTCCGTTTGAAGAAATGCCTGAAGGCGGATTTTGTTCTCAGGTTTACCCAGGAGAGCATGGAAACTTTACTAGAAGGAAATTTATCTTCTGTCTTCATGAAGACATTGCTGATTGGCAGGTTTTTTGAGCGCAGTATTCTCTCACTGTCCTTGATCGTGTAATTATGATCATATGAATCATTGACGCAAATGATGCGCTCAGCATGCTTGTGTCTCGTTAGAACGAAGTGCACCAACTTCTCTGCATAATCTCCCCAGGTATACTTGGTACCGTCTCCCTTCTCTCTGTCTTCAATGGTAGGAGTTGTTAGGCGCCAGATGAGGCGCATATCAATAACAGACGTGTATACATCAGGCCCTGGAATGACAGTCATAGTTAGTTTTTGTTGAAGCTTGCTTTTCTGTGCCTTACGGATGGTTCCATTGACGTTGAAGATACAATATACAATACAATATACAATACAATATACAATACAATACAATATACAATACAATACAATAACCATTCCAGTGGATTTGTAATGCCAGAATTAGTGAAGAAGGACACCTCATTCGTCCTTGTAGCTCATCTGATGCCAGAGATATTACATTTCATGTTTTTCAAGATGGCATTGGCGGCCATTTTGAATATTGGGCTCTAGCAGAGTTAGCAGTCATTTTTCAGAGGGGCATAGGAGCTAATTTTCCTTTAAAATGGTTCAGGTTGTCAAATCCATCGAGAGAAAAAGGTAGGAACAAAATGGTCACGGATTCCAAGCAAATGACCCTACTATAAGTGGATTATCACCCTCAACACTGAAGGATCAGACCCAGAGCAGTCCCCTGGCTGGAAACATACCAAACACAGGGATGTTCTCAAGATAGGAACCATTGGTCCACTGCTCCAGAAGCACACTGAATATAATAAATAATTTACAATAATCCATAATGTTACCTTACGACCAGTGTTGGTCCAGGCCAGATGAGTAAAGTGGGAGTCAATGGAACAAGCCACCACCTCCGTGTTTAATTTCCTAAATTCCTCCACACGGTCGTTGAACGCCAAGATTTCCGTCGGACACACAAAAGTGCTGGAAGAGAAAGTTATTTATTAGCTAAAATATATTATATAATAATTATATTATTGATAATTATACTGTATATACATATATATTTTTTTTTTTTTTTTTTTTTTTTGCGCCAGAAGCCGTAATTCCCGAGAAGGGGTGGCCATGAAGACTAGGCATTTGTCAGGAATCGCTAGGTCAAGTTGCCCGGGCTTGAGATCTACCAATAACATTTTGACAGTGAGGATTCGATCCGCCGAACCTTTGATCAGCAGCCGACGCTCTACCGACTATGCCACGGGTTACAGTACTCCAAAAAAATGGCTACAATGACTACAGCATAGGGATGCAGCGACCCCACCACCCATTACTTCGGTAGTGCAGTTATGGTAATTTCTTGTTACTGCCTTATTGTAGCACGGTTAAGGCTGGCGTGGTGCGGATTCACCAGGTACATACATACATACATAACATTTTAAGACTGAGTGTTCCACACATAAGTGCAGTTTCAGTCTCTTGTCCTAATGGCGGCGTTCCAGGCAACCCTGTTAAGGGCTGCTTCACTTGTCAAGTTCTTGGATTTGAGATCGACGCGTATAGTACGATCCCAGGTCTTCCTCGGTCCACCCCTTGGTGCAGCTCCCTCCACAATCACAGACCTGCATTTTTTCACCCAATTTTGTTCATCCATTCTCTCCACATGTCCATACCATCCCAGTCTACTTGTACGCATCACCTCGCTAATACTCTTTATACCTAAACGTCTCCTCACCTCAACATTTGTTATTCTATCCTGTAGCCTGGCCCCACACATCCATCTCAAGGTGCAAGTGCTTCAGGGGGACTTTGTTGAGTCTTGCGGAGACACTGTTAGCACTATTAATATTTTTCACTAATCAACTTTACAGTACTTCTAATTAATCTATATATCTATCTATTGCCTGACGCCGTGATCCCCGAAGGGGTGGCCACGAACGAACCGCCCCCATGCACCTCTGTCCCCAGTCAGTCGACGCCCCTCCCCCCAACCAGCACCGCCTTCGTTCATGTACTTCCTCACTCCATCCTTCCACCTCTCATTCGGTCTACCTCTCCCTCTGTCCCTCCACCTCGCTCTCGTACACCCTCTTAGTCATCTCTCGCTTTCCATACGTTCCATATGGCCGAACCATCTCAAGTTGTACCTTTTCACACTTTCCAGCACATCTACCTCCACACCACACCTCCTCCTTACTTCCTCATTAGTCTGTCTATCCCTCCATGTAACTCCGCACACACTTCTTAGGTAATTCATTTCCACTGCTCTCACTCTTGGTCTGAGTCTCTCAACCAACATCCATGCTTCGCTTCTGTAAGTCAGTGTCGGGATTACCACACTGTCATGCAAGGACTTCTTCACTTCCATACAAACCACCCTATTTCTTGTTACTGCTTTTAGTGTTCCTACAACCCTCTTCCCCTGTTGTACCCTCTCCCGCACTTCTTCATCCACAGTCCCATCTTTACTCAACACACTGCCCAGATAATTAAAAGAGTTGACGATCTCCATAGCCTGACCGTTCAGCTTCACCTCACACTGTGACTTCACCCCTTTCGAAGACCATAACCTTGCTCTTCCCCGCATTTACCTTCAAATTCCGTTTTTCGCACACTGTTCCAAACTCATTTACCAGACCCTGCAACTCCCATTCATTATGACTCATCAGAACTCGATCATCCGCAAACAGCAGTATAGGAGAGACATAGAGAGAGACATAAGTTTCATATTCTTACATTAGTTATCAAGAACTCAGCTGTTTAACCCTCTCCGACATAAGACGGTATTTTGAGCCTATTGGGGATACTTTAAAGCCTTTGTTACCATCAGGGGTATTTAGAAACATTTAGTTTAGTTACTTCAACCTCTGCAGTTGTCTTTGAGTTAGCTGTGTTGAGCCTATTGGGTATACTTTAAAGCCTTTGTTACCATCAGGGGTATTTATAAACCTTTAGTTTAGTTACTTCAACCTCTGCAGTTGTCTTTGAGTTAGCTGTGTTGAGCCTATTGGGGATACTTTAAAGCCTTTGTTACCATCAGGGGTATTTATAAACCTTTAGTTTAGTTACTTCAACCTCTGCAGTTGTTTTTTAGTTAGCTGTGTTGAGCCTATTGGGGATACTTTAAAGCCTTTGTTACCATCAGGGGTATTTATAAACCTTTAGTTTAGTTACTTCAACCTCTGCAGTTGTCTTTGAGTTAGCTGTGGGCAGAAAACTAATTTTAGAGAGGTAATTATAAGAGTGAGAGAACTCTATTTCTTATTGCTAATCTGGCAACCTCTGCGTCATAAATGCGTGAAAGGGTTAAAGATTCAATTTGCCATCAGCTGGATATAAACCGACAATACAGTAAACAGACTAAACCACCACCCTCTCTGTGGATGAAGTGGTCTTTAAACTTGTATGTATGCGTATGTATGTACTGTGTATGTGTGTACTGTATGTGTGTGTGTATGTACAGTATGTACTTACACTAGTTGTATTTGCGGGAGTGAGCATGCTCGTTAATTCCCGCCTCCTAAGATATGTTTGTCATACCAGTACCGTGCTTTGAAACTATGCACTGATGGTGCAGACACTACTTCGGCTGGCAATTTGTTCCACCCACTAATCGAGTTGGTAGGAAATCTTTTACTTTTCAGATCAGATTTACTATTAGGCACTTTCAGTTTGTAGCTGTCACCTCTTGTTCTCTCACCTCCATCCCTCTCTATGAACTTTTCTTGGTCGATTTTGTCAATACCTCTAACACATTGGTATATTTGAATTTGCTGTCCTCGTTTCCTTCTCTGTTCCAGTGTAGGTAGATTCAATCTCTCGAGCCTCTCTTGGTACCGGTACTCCAAATTTTCCAAACCTGGGATCATCCTCGTAGCTGCTCTCTGTACCCTCTCATGTGGAAATGTTTCTTCAAGTGAGGGGACCACACTACAGATGCATATTCCATCCTGGGTCTTATTATTGGTTTCATGGAGTTTTCATGAAGATAATTGAAAGACATCCTGATATTTGCCAATAGTGCTAGTGATTCTCTCACTATCTTATTTACGTGGCTTTCTGGAGACATGTTATCCTTAAATTCTATCCCCTAGTCTTTTTCTTTTTCTGCTTTGGGAATCACTTAGTTTCCTAGTTTATAATCTTTTCTAGGTCTGTACTTGCTTTTACCCATTTCTAGAGCCTTATGTACATGTGTAACTATGTATGTATGTACTGTGTATGTATGTACAGTATGTATGTACTGAGTATGTATGTACTGGGCATGTATGTACTATGTCCAAAGGAGTACAAAGGAAATCAAGCAACAACAGGTCTAGTGACCCTTCTAGGTTGCTTGTCCTCCAAAACACTGAGGATCAAGTGTCCAAACAGTGGTTTAGAGTGGGTAAGGGAACATTGGAAAGGGAACTACTCCCCTGGAACTAATGTCCGTGGCAGGATTAGGAAGTTAGTAGGGGACAGATGGGTTAGTAACTGAGGGGAGGATAAAATAAAGTTATTCATTTACAAACGCAGTCAGTCGCGGGTTTGATGCGAGATATTTGTCTACGCGAAGTTTAAATGAATCAACGGTGCTGCAGTCTATGACATCTCGGGGAAGCCCATTCCACAAGTTGACAACTCGATTGAAGAAGACATTTTTAGCTTCGTGTAAGTTAAGATTTACCAATCATTTTGCACCCGTTTCCCCGCGTGTAATTAGATTGGTCGATAGTGAAGTACTTACTACAGTTCATATTGTCGACGCCTTTGATGATTTTGAACACTTGAATTAAGTCGCCTCTTAATCTGCGCTGGGTTAAAGGAAATAATTTAATTCTCTCTGTACTGTATGTATGTATGTATGTATGTATGTACTGTGTATGTACTATGTATGTATGTACTGTGTATGTACTGTGTATGTATGTACTGTGTATGTATGTACTGTATGTATGTATGTATGTATGTATGTACTGTGTATGTATGTATGCATGTAAAGAGACTAAAACCACGCTCTCTGTGGATGAAGCGGTCTTTAAACGGGTATGTACAGTATTTTATTAAGCGTTGTTTCCACATAGCGATTTTGACCAGTTCTTTTGCATTTATCTTGTGTCGTCCAAGTTTTGGTTTGTTTATTTTGCAAGTTTTACATTATAACATAATTATATATATGATGATAATAAGTGGGGAGGGGAGTGAGGGGGGCAACCTATTATTGTATCCCACGGCAGTCAAGATAGACGGGATCACGAGTGTGCGAGAAGTGTAAACAAAGCGGGCAGGTTTTGTTTGTCTATGTGTACGCCCGCATACTACATCCTTACCCAAAAATAATAATAAAATATAAACAATCACAAACTACAGTACTGTACTGTACTACAAAAAATCATATACTGTACTGAACTCACAAATCAAGAGAGCAGAAAATATACTTAATCAATACTGTAATAATGAAAATACTACTGTACTACTACTGTACTACTAATATTAACCCTCTCACGACCATAGGACGCAGAGGTTGCCAGATTAGCAATAAGAAATAGATTACTCTCACTGTTATAATTACCTCTCCAAAATTAGTTTTCTGCCCACAGCTAACTCAAAGACAACTGCAGAGGTTGAAGTAAACAAACTAAAGGTTTATAGATACCCCTGATGGTAACAAAGGCTTTAAAGTATCCCTAATAGGCTCAAAAATTGCGTCCGGATGTGAGAGGGTTAATAATAATAACTCGCAAATCCAGAGGGTAGAGGATATAATTTAATCAATATTGTATTAATAAAAATACTACTACCACTACTATTAATAATAATAACTCACAAATCGAGAGGGTAGAAGAAGAAGACCAGATATTTCCCTAGATAATCGGACAACTTGAGTTCTGTGAACTGTCCGTCAATAACAGCTGTTCCTTCCCAGGCCGGAGCGGGCTTGCTGACTGTCAAGGAGAATACACAGATTAGATAAAAAAACAAAAAATACATTAATGGATACTGTACTGTACAATCAAAACCACATACACTGTACATACACAAAATACATTAATGGATACTGTACTGTACAATCAAGACCACATATACTGTACATACACAAATTTAAAGACAGAGTTAAGAGCTGCCTCACTTGTTAGGTTCTTGGATTTAAGATCAGAAAGTTAGCCCCTTGGTGCAGCTCCCTCCACATTCATGGACTTTGTATCTTTCCACCAAGTTTAGCTCACCCTTCCTCTCCGCTGTCCACATGTCCAAACCATGCAAGCTAGCGGCAGACGCTACATTTTTTTTTTTTTTTTTTTTTTCTATGTGATTGAGGGAGGCAAAAGGCATAACTGCCTATAGCGAGTGCCTCCCCCATAGTTGAAAGAGTGACAGGGCCAAAATCAAGGGACGTTCGAGCCAAAATGCCTGAACACACAGAGTTTGAAGCAATTTAAGTCATAGGAAGAGGGAAAGACTGATTCTGGGAGAGAGTTCCAGAGCTCAGCTGTTGAGTAGAAGAAAGTTTGAGAGTAACGTTTCACTCTTGGGTTGGAGAGTTGCACAGAGTAGGGGTGGGATTGAGTTGCAAGACGGGTACCACGTGCCCTACGTAAAGGAGGTGGTATGCACTGGGATAGCTCTGAGGAACACTGATTATTATAGTAGCGATAGAATAGCGAGAGAGATGCAACATTGCGGCGGAGAGAGAGATTGCAGAGAGTTGGTGAGTGGACGGGAGTTAATGATATGAAAGGCCTTCCTTTCAACTTTGTCTAGGAGAGCGGTGTGAGAGAAACCTCCCCACAAATGTGAACAATACTCAATACAAGGGCGCACTATGCCCCTGTACAGAGCAAGAAGCTGTGCAGGGGAAAAGAACCCCCAAAGGCGGTTGAGCACACCCAGCTTCTGGGAGGCTGCCTTAGCAAGACTGGTAATATGGTCCTTCCAAATGAGAGCAGAAGAAAGAGACACCAAGAATATTGAGAGAAGATGAAGGGTTGATTTTTGTATTGTTGAAGAATAAGGGATAGTCCGCTGGGAGATCCTGACGGGTAGATAGATGGAGAAATTGGGTTTTGGAAGCATTAAAATTAACAAGGTTTTCACTGCCCCAATTGAAAATAGTATTTAGATCAGAATTTAAGAGTTCTATGGCTTCATTACATTTGTCGTTGAGGGATTGCTGGCTGGGGCGTTCTGAAAAACTAATGGAGTAGTGTAAGGTTGAGTCGTCTGCGTATGAATGGATGGGAATTAAGGTACAGTTAAGGAGATCATTTATAAAAATTAGAAAGAGAATAGGAGATAGGACAGAGCCCTGAGGAACACCGGAGTTTATAGGGTGAGGAAGTGAACAATGGCCGTCCACAACCGCAGCTATGGAACGGCCGGAAAGGAAATTAGAGACAAAGGCACAGATGGAGGGATAGAAACCGAAGGAGGGTAGTTTAGAAATTAAAGATTTATGCCAGACTCTATCGAAGGCTTTCGATATGTCTAGTGCAATAGAAAAAGTCTCACCGAAGTCCCGAAAGGAGGATGACCAAGAGTTAGTAAGATATGAAAGAAGATCACCAGTAGAGCGACCCTTAACCCTTCGTTCCCGGAAGGGCTCTTGAACGCCCATAAAAAAGCATACCGGAGCTGCCCGGAAGGGCTCTTGAACGCCCAGTGGTTGAAAGCCTGTGAGCTTGGTGTGCAAGGCGTCGGTCCGACGCATGTAAACAACAGCCGGCTGGACCGACGCCCTGCATCTCCGACCACAAGAAGGAGTGCGTCGCTTGTTCGTGTGTGCCTGTATGTTGTTGTTAAAGTATCGAAAAGTAGTGTAAAGTGGCTGTTTTTGCCATAAAGTTATCTCCAATGAAATCATCATCACAACTGAACCAGTTGACTTAGAGAGCTCAACTTAATGCCATTCTACAGGTAAGAAACACATCTACGCTTGGGGATGCGCGGGAATGCGGAATCAGTCGGAATAACAAAGATACGGTAGCCTAGGCGTAGACGTTTTTCGGCCAAAACACCCGGGTTTCGGGGAATATATATATAATACATAGCCGGGGCTGGAGGGTTAAGGAAGCCATACTGGCGATCTGAGAGCAGATTATGAGAAGAGAAATGCTTAAGAAATTTGGAAGCAAGAATAGTTTCAAAAACTTTAGAAAGACAAGAGATAAGAGCAATTGGACGATAGTTGGAGGGTTCACCCTTCTTTGGGACAGGTTGAATGTGAGCAAACTTCCAGCATGAAGGGAAGACGTTAGAGGATAGACAGAGACTAAAGAGTTTGCCTAGGCAGGGAGTCAGCACGGAAGCACAGTTTTTGAGAACAGGAGGAACACCGTCCGGACCGTATGCCTTATTAGTGTTAAGCCCAGAGAGGGTAGAAAGTACATCTTTAGAAGAGATTAGGATATTAGGCATAAGTAAGAGAGAGGAGGGCGGAGAGGGAGGAATAGCACCGGAACCATCCAAGGTAGAGTTTCTAGCAAAAGTTTGAGCGAAGAGTTTAGCTTTGGCATTGAGTTTTGAGTCATTTTAGCTTTGTATTGAGTTCGCGCCCACTCCTTTTCTGCATAGTGCACATGGGTATGCTCCACATTTTTTCTACCTTGCCAAGCCCTAATCCACTGTGTAAAACCTTTGTTATATTTATATTAACTGTTAACCCTTTACTTGCCATGCCCTCTCTCTATCTTCTGAACTTGGCCTCGGCATCCTGCACACTATCTGCGATAAGTACTAGGTCATCTGTGTATAGCAGTTCCCAGGGGAGCCCAACTCGGAAATCACCAATACAGGTCTCCCTCGATATACAATTGTGTTACGTTCCTGAAAACCCAATCTTAAATAAAAAAAGTAGTACTGTATATCTATCTATCTATTGCCTGACGCCGTGATCCCCGAAGGGGTGGCCACGAACGAACCGCCCCCATGCACCTCTGTCCCCAGTCAGTCAACGCCCCTCCCCCCAACCAGCACCGCCTTCGTTCATGTACTGTACTTCCTCACTGCATCCTTCCACCTCTCATTCGGTCTACCTCTCCCTCTCTGTCCCTCCACCTCGCTCTCGTACACCCTCTTAGTCATTCTCTGGCTTTCCATACGTTCCATATGGCCGAACCATCTCAAGGTGTTCCTTTTCACACTTTCCAGCACATCTACCTCCACACCACACCTCATTCTTACTTCCTCATTAGTCTGTCTATCCCTCCATGTAACTCCGCACGCACTCCTTAAGTACACTAAAACTAATAGGGTAAATGAGGATGCGTTCTGGGACCAGCCAAAACCCAAACACCTAAAACCCTATAATAATATTGTAAATTGGAGACCTGTAGTACACCGGAAACCTTGACCATAATTTATCTGGATATAAACAACATATTATGAGAGGGGTGGAAATGAGTTACTCGAGAAGTGTGTGCGGAGTTACATGGAGGGATAGAAAGACGAATGAGCTGTGGTGTGGAGGTAGATGTGCTGGAAAGTGTGAAAAGGAACACCTTGAGATGGTTCGGCCATATGGAACGTATGGGAAGCCAGAGAATGGCTTAAGAGATGGGACGCAGGGGCGTGTACTTGATTTTGATTTTTAGCAATGAGGAGGATATAGTGGAACATGTCAATGTGGATAGCCTTATAGGTCGGAGTGACCATGCCTGTATAAGCTTTAGTTGCAATATTAAATCAGAGAGGGATAATAGAAGCAATAGAAAAATATACATGTATGATAGAGCAGATTATGAGCTGCTGAGACTGTGTTTGGAAATTGACTGGGGGGAATACTTGAACGGTGAAGACGCTGAAGGAATGTGGAGGAAAATTAGAGTCAAACTGGAGAATGCTATATCCAAATGTGTACCAGTAAGGGAATATAAGGATAAAACAAAATTGAGGAAAAGAACGAACCCAGAATTACCAATGAAAAGAAAGCTTTGGACATTAATAAGAAGAAAGAAACTATTGTGGGAAAGACAAATTGTTAAAAAAGAACAGGGGGTCTAGTATAGAAGCTAAAGAAGTGGATCTGGAATGAAGACAAATAAACAATAAAATAAGGTGGGAGACAAGGAGGGGGGTGAAGGAGAGGGAGAGAGAGATTGCAAAAAACGTGAAGGATAATCCAAAAATATTCTGGAAGTACATTCAGGAAAAGTTAACAAGAAGAGTAGGTATCCCAGAACTGATAGGAGACCTGGATGATAGGAATAGAGCAGAAACTGATTAGGAGAAAGCAGAGGTGCTGGGGAAATACTTTGGGGAGGTACTAACAGTGGAGTCGGATGATGCAGTGCCTACTATTCCCATCAAACAGGCACCGGCACTAGA
>JBAKBP010030104.1:0-26184 GCA_037953745.1 Lithodes maja | reverse complement strand
GTGGTTGAGTGCCTGCAGGTCAACTGTACGGCGGGGTTGTCCAGTTTTCTTGGCGACCACCACCATCCTAGAACACCAGGTAGTAGGGGTACCGATGGGGACAGGCTCAATAATGCCCAGTGCGACATCCCTGTCGAGATCTGCTTTGACCTGGGCCTTCCAATGATGTGGTATAGGGGCAGGGGTGTGCACGGCACGTGGAGATGTGCCAGGCTTGATGTGGATGTGCATAGGAGGGCCAGACATCGTGGGGAGTGGGCCGCTGGTGGTGTTAAATGCTGAAGATGCAAACTGTGACAAGAACCAGTCACGAAGGTCAGACAGGTGCAGGTCGTTAGGTGGGAAGGGGAGGGAAGTAGGCCGGTGTGGTGGAGGGGTCCTGGTCAAGGTGGGTGGTGGTTGGGCTGTGTGGGCGGCCATGCAGGGGGTAGGTGTGGGGAAGTCGGGAGGGATGATATGTAGTGCCCTACAAGCTGAAATGCTAATAAATAACGGTGACTGTGCCTGAATAATAAAAATATCATCATCAGTAGTGTAGGGGGTGCCGGCAACGTCAGTGGCGGTAATGGTAGTCGGCACATAACCCAGGACCTGGAGAGTGTGACCCCCCACGGCCGTGATCCGTTGGTGTGTAGGCTGTAGGTGGTGGCGTTGGAGGCCCAGTGCCCGTAGTAATTGCAAACCAGCCACAGATACTTGGGCACCCGTGTCAGGGTGGGCCGTGACGCTGGTGGGGTGAGAGTGGGGCGACATGGCAGTAGAAATTGTAATGGGCAAGGAGGGGAGCCGTGCGGGTGGTGGTTTGTTAACAGCCTGTTTGATAGTACCAATGATAACAGCCGCGGATGAAGGTGAGGGCGTGGAGTGACAAACTGTGGAGTAGTGGTTGAGTTTGTTGCACGACGGGCAGGTCTTGCCCCAAGCAGGGCATTTGGATGGGCGTTCGGCTCGAGAGTGTGTGGATAGGCCGCACCCACTGCACTGGGAAGAGGTGGATTTACAAACCTTGGCAAAGTGGTTAGGTTTATTACACGCCGTGCAGGTCTTGCCCCATGCAGGACACTTCGAAGATCGTTGGGCTTGTGAATGTGAAGATAGGCCACACCCGGAGCAACGTGAGGGAGATGAAGTGGGGCCGACGTGGGGAGGTGGTGGGGCGGGCGACGGGGGCTGAGTAGGTTGGGCGGGGGGCTGGATAGGGGCGGGGCGTGGGTAAGTACTCTTGAGACGCTGGTATGGTGATTTCACAGCATGTACCCCCGGTTGCATTGCCGTCTGATCGAGTGCCGCAGATTCGAACCCCACACAGTAGTTGATAACATCTTGTAAGGTAGGTAGGGTGCGGTCTTTAGTTAAAACATCTTGCTGAAGGGACGAATCACTAATCCCGATAGTCACTTGGTCCCGTATGTGCTCGTCAGAGACATCAGTGTGGCAACAGGGGCAGGTAAAGCCACAGTCCAAAGTGGCCTCCGTAATACGTGTGACGTAGTCCCGGATCTGTTCAGTAGGTTGTTGGAGAAGAGACCGGAAGTGGTGGCGAGCGGCTGCGCGGTTCCGTTGTCGGTGGACGAGTTGTGTGATGAGAGTTGCTAGGTCGATTTCTGGCAATGAGGAGAACGCCTGATTGTGAGCAAATATGGCGCTCTGAAGGGCGGGGTCGCACGTCTGGTAGAGCTCGATGGTAGCCTCGTGAGGTGGTAGAAGGACGAGCCGCTTGTAGACCTCCCAATCAGCCCAGAATTTGCGTAGGGCGTGTCCCGGCATATGTAAAGCGGCCTGGGGCCGCGTAGGGGCAGCCCGGCGGGGCGGGGCGGGGCGTGGCTGGGCTGGGTAGGAAGGGACTTGAGGTGGTGGTGGTGGTGGTGGTGGAGGTGGAGGTGGTGGTGGTGGTATGATGATGTCATGCGCAGAAGGGGCTGCGCCGTGAGGGTTGGTGCCAGCCGTACGATAGCCAGGGGGGGCATAATGGCCGCCGTAATACCGACCGTCGCTACCGACACCAGTGTGGGCCTGGCCGTCAGTTGGGGAGGGTGTGGGATGTTCGCTCTTGAGAGGGTGGGTAAAGGGATTAGTCATGTTCATATTATGTAATAAAGACATGTGGGGAATAACTGGCACATGGTGGGGCACTGAGACATGGGCAACTGGCATATGGTGGGGCACTGAGACATGGGTAGCTGGCATATGGTGGGGCACTGAGACATGGGTAGCTGGCATATGGTGGGGCACTGAGACATGGGTAACTGGCATATGGTAGGGCACTGAGACATGGGGAGATGTATGAGGTGTGGGTGTCTGTGTAGAGGGATGAATAAGTGTATCACTGGTGGGGTGTGAGGCAAAGGATGGGTCAGCCTGGTGGGTAACATTACTGGCCTGGGGCTGATGTTGTAGAGGCTGGTGGGGCTGGAGATCCTGGCGGGGCGGTGGTGGAGCTGTCGCGGGGCGATGTTGTAGATGCTGCTGGTCCTGGTGATGCTGTAGAAAGGTGGCGATACTCGATTGGAGGGCGTCGATCCTTTCATTCAAGTAGACGATGGATGGGTATGGAGACAGGGCATCGGGTAATGAAGGCTCGACCGGTTGGGAGGTAGATGTAGCCGGGTGGGGACCGCATGGCGGCAAGCCGGCTTCCACAGCCGCTGCAGCCTCAGCTAGGTAGTGCAGGTTCTCCATGTAGGTTCAGATACTGATATACACTGCGCCATATAATAAAGATGAATGGAGATATAACACCAGTACTCTTCAATCCTTTATTGGCTAGGGTTGAGTACAGGAGCGCCGAGACGCTAGTTGGTTCTGTGAGAGTCTGGTGTGAACTGAAGGACTTGCTGCCTCCACAGGCCTGGGTGCCAGAGGCGCCCGCAAGTCTAAAGTGTCTGTGGTGCATATGGTGTTGGACAATAGTGGTGTATACATTATTATTATAGTAATTAAAGGTATGATGGTGGTAATTTACTATTGGAAGGTAAGAATTAGCAAATTTTCTGTCTTTCCTCTACTCAACAAGTGAACTCTGGAACGCTCTCCCTCAATGAATCTTTCCTTCATCCTATGACTTACACTGCTTTAAACTTCGTGTGTCCAGGCATTTTGACCCCAACGTCCCTTTGAATTTGGCTCTCTGTCACGCATTTGGCTTTGGGGGAGACACTCGTTATAGACAGTCTGCTTTTTGTCTCCTTCATACACATAGAACAAAACAATGCCCTTCAATATACCCAATAACCTTAGGGGAGGTGTGGTGGAGTGGTCTTGCCACTGGCCTGGTAATCCAAAGGTCCCGGGTTCAAATCCCGATGTATCAATGGGAAGATATTATTGGGATGGAATTTGTGCTGTACCTAGTATCAGTGCATTACCACAAAGCCCACCGAAACGTCAATAAAATACCCTCATTGTTCCCTGATTAAATAGTACTGTATGAATATTCCCATATTCAAAATATGCTAAAGGGGTGCAATGCCTGGTGAGTTATCTGCTCAACAGGTGGCGTTGTGTGTGTGTAAGTGTGAGAGTCCGAGTGTAGAGGGTGAGACAGTGGAGCACGGGAACGAGATGGCTTCAGAGATGGGGTCGTTTCGGGCCATGAGTGAGCACCGTGCCTCATGTGAAGGCAAGATGGCAGGTGCTCGTTGTACTCTACGTGCTTCACGTCTCACTCCCTAGACTGGAACAAGACCTCACGGGCTTCACTGTTCATTGTAAAGCGGTGAATGTTAAGGCTCTTAGCCTATGCCCGAGAGGAAGTAAGTTGGAATATAGAAGAAGGATATACCCTTCCCATACCTTTTATGTGCCCTTGAATTTTACAGTGCAGTCTCTCTCTCTCGCTCTTGCTCTTGCTCTCGCTCGCTCGCTCTTGCTCTCTCTCTCTCTATTGCTCGCGCGCTCTCTCTCTCCCCCCATAATACCTTCACTCCCATATAAGCTAATGAAATAACCCCTTTAACCGTATTACCCACGGTCCAATTTAGTTTTTCATTTCAAAATCCTTAGAGCATCGTCTGATTAAAAGCCGATCCGCCATGCAAATTTCATATATAAAAATCAATCTTCGTGTTGTATTATTATAATGAAATTATATAAACTTAGATTAACTAGTTCAATCGGACCACGAAATGTTATCCTAGTCAGCATTTTACTTCGATTTCGCTCCAATAATATCAGTTCAGGTTCATTGTACAAAATAGGGGTAGTATATTTTGTTCTATGTGTAAGAAGGAGACAAAAGGCAAAGCTGCATGTAACAAGTACCCCCCCCTCCCCCCGGCAAAAGTTTGAAATAGTGATAATTATAGTTAAAATCAGGGTATATTAGAGTTAATTTAGGTGTGTGAGAAAGAAGTGTGGTGTGCTTGTGAAGTGTGGTGTGCTTGTAAAGTGTGGTGTGCTTGTGAAGTGTGGTGTGCTTGTGAAGTGTGGTGTGCTTGTGAAGTGTGGTGTGCTTGTATAGTGTGGTGTGCTTGTGAAGTGTGGTGTGCTTGTGAAGTGTGGTGTGCTTGTGAAGTGTGGTGTGCTTGTGAAGTGTGGTGTGCTTGTAAAGTGTGGTGTGCTTGTAAAGTGTGGTGTGCTTGTGAAGTGTGGTGTGCTTGTGAAGTGTGGTGTGCTTGTAAAGTGTGGTGTGCTTGTGAAGTGTGGTGTGCTTGTGAAGTGTGGTGTGCTTGTGAAGTGTGGTGTGCTTGTGAAGTGTGGTGTGCTTGTGAAGTGTGGTGTGCTTGTAAAGTGTGGTGTGCTTGTAAAGTGTGGTGTGCTTGTAAAGTGTGGTGTGCTTGTGAAGTGTGGTGTGCTTGTAAAGTGTAGTGAAGTGAATAGAAGGAGGAGGTGTTTGTGAGAGTTAGCTGGATTACTCTGTGTAGGTGAGGCACAACAGAAACAGTGAGTATGGAAAACATAACTAAAGTATCTACAATATCATAATCCTATATAGGTATATTGGAGGTAATAAAGTCAACACCTAAATAGCACGAAAGGTCCTAATATTGACAAAGAAATGGGGTGAAAGGTCCTAAAATCGCCAAACTAATGGAACGAACACCTTAAAATTCAAAACATGGGGTTAAGGATATGGATAGCAAGGTAAATCACTACTAATACGTCCAATGATTGTATATACCATTTTCGTATCCTTTGTATATCAGTTTTCTATATTTAGAATATTTGATATTCATTGCATTATCCATTGAACGTTCAGATACAAAGCACCTGCCCTTGATCTTCTGTCAATAATTAGCACATGTCAGATTATCTATAAACTTCTCCTCTATGTTTAGCCCCATTATTTTGTTTAGATTTTAAGACATTCGCCCCATTAAATTGGTGATTTTAAGAACTTTCGTACCATTCATGGCATTTATGTGTCCATTTTTCCTGGCGTGCAATAGCAAGCCTGCAATTTGGGAGAAATCGGCCTTAGGCCGGGTCATTTTTCTGTCGAAAAATGCACAAACCAATCTCGGAGGGGAATCTGGGGGGTATGTTCTATGATTGATTGAGGCCTAGGGATGAAACTATACCAAATAATATAAAAATAAATTAATAAATAGAAACCTCCCCTTAGCAATCAAAAGGGAAAAAATTATCTCATTTACCCCTTTGACTCCCACATACCCACTAAAATCGACTGATGACAGCTAGAATTAAAGTCCAGAATTATCTAGAATTTTCTGAAAGGGTCAATTCCCATTAGAGTGATAAACCAGGTATTTCTTCCAAATTACTAGTTTCTCAGCCCCAGCTATCAGGAATATGTTAAATTAACCCTTTCAGTACCAGTGACGTTCATTTAACTTTATCCTGTTTACTAGTTGACGATTATATTCAGTTTGAAAAAGGCCTCGAGCAATTAATAGGCTTCGAACTATCTCACTTAACCTTTGTTTACTACCACAGATCCTTCTTAAACTGCACTAAAGCGTCTAAATATAGCTAGAATGAAAAAAATGAAAAATAACACGTCGCCGGTACAGAAGGGGTTAATGCCCCCAAAAAAGAAGATAAACCCGGTATTTCTTCTCAATGCCTAGGTTCAGTTCACACTAGGTTCAGTTCACACTAGGTTCAGTTCACACTAGGTTCAGTTCACACTAGGTTCAGTTCACACTAGGGAAGATTATGCTGAATAAGAGTTAATTTTCAGGCCCAACTACCGGGAAAATATTAGAGGGGGGATGGTTAACTTTTCTGGTCCCCCTTCTCCCTCGCGTTTAGCCCCATTGTTTTTTTTTTAGATTTTAAGACGTTCGGCCCATTGGTTTGGCGATTTTAAGACTTTACGCCCCAATTGTTGTCAACATTCAGAACTTTCGTGACATTTAGGTGTCGATTTTCCCTGGCGAGCGATAGCGACCCTGTAATTTTAAGAGTTGTACATTTTTCTACCGAAAAATTTACAAATTTATCATGAAGGGGGGTCATGAAGGGGTATACAGCTTGATGGAGGTCTACGGAGGAAATTACAAAATATAAAAAAACAATCCAAACACTAAGCAAATAAATAAGCCCATCTCCTCTTAAATTAACCATCGGGGCCCCCCCCCCCCCCCCTAAGCCAGATGACAATTTGTTTTTGTTTCTGACCATTCCATAGCTTCGGTGTTGGACGGCCTTTGCTCATTTCCTAAACCTATCAACTCCGGTGTTCTTCAAGGCTCTGTCCTATCTATAGTTCTATTCTTAATATTCACTAATAATCTTCTCCACTGTGCCTCTAGTCCTATCCACTACTACGCCGCTGACTCTACCTTACAGTTTTCCATAGCTACCCACCATGTAGTCACTTCAAAACTCACATGATGAGGCCAAAGCACACCTATCTTCTTATCTATCAACTATTTTCTATTGGAACAAAGATAGCCTTGTTGCTTTCAGTGTTTTCAAAACTCAAGTACTCCATCTATCCACCCCTTACAATCTATCCGCCCCTTACAATCTTCCATACGAATATAGACCCTACTCTTCAACAATACACAAAACAACCCTTCGTCCTCTCTCAATATTCTAGGTATCTCTTTTTCCTCTGACTTTTCTTGGAAAGATTATATTACCATTTTTGCCATAACAGCACACCCAGAAGTTAGGTGTGCTCAACCGTCTCCGTGGGTTCTTCGCTCCCGCACATCTACTTGCTCTGTACAGGGATGGTGTGCGCCCATTTATCGCGTACTGTTCGCATGTGTAGACTGTGGAGAGGTTCCACCCATACCGCACTTCTCGAAAGGGTAAGGTCAAAAGCCTTTCATCTCATCAACCCCCCTCTTCTTACTAATTCATATTCAATAAGAGTGTATATTTGAATGCATTAGTGTGTGTATGTGTGTGTGTGTGTGTGTGTGTGTGTGGAAGAGCTACACAGATAAACAGATAGATAGAAAGAGAGTGACTGTGAAGAGAAAACTAGGATTGAAAGACATAAATGGAGGTAGGTTTTGATTTGAAGTTCATAGAGAGTAAAAGTCTGCTGGTGTAGGAGGGTTCAGGAATAACTCGAAGAGACGAAACTAGAAATACAGTATATGTGTTTGTGCGTGGGTGTGTGGGTGTGGGTATGGTGATGGACGAGGTGTGCCATGATGTCAGAATCGAACCGGAACTTCTGCCTATGGACGGACAGCGCTTGGCCCATAATACTGCAAATACTTCAAATGAAGCAAGAGTGGACGTAAGTGCTCGAGGTTTTTGGACGAGGGGACAACAGGCTTTTTTCGACATTAGAATCTTCAACCCAAGAGCACACACATATCGTGAGCGAGGACACAAGGCGGCATACTTGAGAAACGAAAGTGAGAAAAAACGCGCTTATGAAGAAAGAATTTTGAACAGGGATCAAGGAAGCTTTACTCCTCTGGTTTTCTCATCGTCGGGAGGAATGAGACCTTCTGCAAGTGTCTTCTATGCCAGAATAGCTGAACAAATATCGGAGAAAAAGCACCAGCATAGAAGCCAAGTCATAACTTGGATGAGATGCCGGCTCTCTTTCTCTCTTCTCAGTTCTGCACTCCTATGTCTCAGGGGTACAAGGTCCTCCCCGCTACAGAGGACAAGAGTGAGAGACTTGGACTTTGAAATGGTCGTGGCGGAGGGCCGAATTGGGGAACAACTAGGTTGATTGTAGGGAGGTACTGGTACAATAAGATGCATTATAATGTAACTAGAATAAGATAGATTGTACACCACATTTTACATTACTGATATGTTTGTGGACATGCAGTAATGCAAATAATGGTAACTCTTCTGTAAATCTAAAATGGCTTACTTAAGAATGGGAAAGGGGTGGGACCTTCTATTTTTTTTTATTTTTTTTTTGAAAAAAAAAAGGTATGGTGTAGGTGTGTGAGTGGGTGGGTGGGTGGGTGTGTAGGTGGATATTTTATGTGTGTGTTGTGTGGGTAGTGGGGCAGATAACTGGAATAATCGTTCATTTCTGGAAACAAGCACCAAAATTGGCACACATACTCCTTGGGGATTGCTCTATTGATAAAACCCGTTAGCCACCTAAAAATTCAAGATGGCGGCCATTTTTCAAGATGGCCACCATTGAATATACAGAAACATTGCATTTCGCAATAAAATCGCAAAGACTTGTCCTATTTGAATGATCTTGGTGTCAAATCATACATTTTTCACTATGTAGAATCCGAATTTGGAACCATAGACTTACTCACTAGCTTCCTTGTACCATAATATCAGTCCCAATATCATAATTAGGGTAAAAAGTGCCCATATCATAGGCACCATCAGTCCGATATATTATTGGATGTACATGTAGGCAGTAGGCCTATACTTGTTTGTCACTTATTGTCTTGCTGCCTGGATGAGTATACTACAACGCTTCTAAACCTCACATCTGCTGCTGCACAGTGCCGTGCAGGTCAGACCAAAGCAGTAGCATTTGCATCGACGACCGCAGCATTCCGACTTGCATCCACACTTGGTCAGCTGCTGGCAACTCTCTGCAATGGGTGGGAGCTCTGTCCAAACGATCTGCCACAGATCTCCTTTCTTGGTACAGCTCCAGTTGGCAGGAGTCTGTGTTTCTGGTTGACGTACTGTTGACCGACTCCAGATGCAGCCCGCCTGGTAGGCAGCATGCTTCACATGCTGCTTCAGTGCTGCTCGGGTTGGAGGAATGGCTTCGTACGGCCTCTGCTTCCGAGCAAACATGTCCAACCTCGCATCATCGACACCTTCAGCTGTGCTGGATCTGTCGTACATCATGACCACGAACTTCTCAAAGGTCTCCAGGTCTTCATCATCAATTACCGGTGGGTACTGGCTGAGTTTGCTGAAGACACCGGAAGCCTCATCACAAACATCCCAGGTTTGCCAAGCAGACGTCTTCCCTTTGCCACGGAATGCTGAAACGACATCGCAGCCAGTGAAGGCATGGAAGAAGAGCATCCCTTTGCTCTTTTCTGCAAGAGTGCAACACAAGTCATGTACAGGAACCCACCTCAGGTTCTGTCCTTGGCCAAAGGCAACCCACAACTGCTGCAGACCTAGCTCCTGAAGTGCCTGCAGAACACTGACTGCGATGACGACAACATCTGTGTTGCTGGCTTTGACCATGATGACTTTGCTGCCGGCTTCTGTTGCATGCCTGGCATGCACAAAGATCCACGTGTCAGCTTCTTCATGACTGCACGGTGCCACCCCAGCCAGATTGATAGTGCGGTTGCTGACAGCATCTTCTTCCTTGGTCACAATGACCACATTTGGTGTGGCCACACGTGTAATCTTATCAGCCAGAAAGTTGAACAGTTCGGCTTTGTTGTCATTTTCTCTCAGGAAGTTTCGCCAGTTTGAGGGAATTTTGCCCTTCCTTGTCACCCTGCGTCTCACCCCGCGTCCTCGCTTTGATCTAGTTTCAGCGTTCAGACTAGATGGCCGGTAGACATCAAACACAATGTCTGTTCTCTTGTACTTGGTAGAGTATGCTTGTATTCTAGGAAGGACATCGAGCATTGCGTACTCTTCGAACGTCTTTGAACTCCGTGGGGGCAGACTGTTCACCAACACTGCACCATCAATGATGATGGTGTCGGCGTCTGCCTCAGGGGTTGTAACTTGGCTCTGAAGAATGGTAGTGAGGTGGGATTTCTGACAGGTGTGGAGCTTTCCACCATCACTGAGGGCAGCAGGATGTGACTGGTTCTCATGACGGAAGAACTCCTTCAAGTCACACTCTCTGCTCTGGCATGATATGAAGAGCTTGGAGAACAGTTGACAGTCTTCCTTCAGCACTTTTTGCTTTGAAGAGTCAACAGAGGTTGGTACCTGTTGGAAAAAGTCAACCCTGTTCCTCTTGATTGGTTCATAGAAGGTGGATTCTTCTTCCCCTTCCAGTCCCTTCATAAACTCTTGGAAACGGACCTTGCCTTTCTCAAGGTGTGTGCCAATCAGCTCGGCGGCAGTGTGGTGAGCAATATCCTTTGTATCAAGCGAAAGCAGGTCCCGACTCTCCTCCTGGAAAGGATTGCACATATCTGTCATGGCTTGTGAGAGCTTTTCTACTTTCTCAAGGAACACTCTTTGTGCTCGTTCTGTCTCCTCATGGTGGCTGGTGTGTTCAGTACCCTCTTTGGTCCCACATGCTGCCTCATACTGTGCAACCAAGTGGCTGACTTGAGGACCAGCTATCATCCATCTTCTCAGTGCTGATGGGTCTTCAGTCACGCCGATCACACCCCCGTCTGCCTTGATGACAGCATTGGCCTGCTCGTGAGCTTGGTCAATAGCCATTGCTGAGAACTGTCGGCTCAATTTGTGTACAACAAAGTTTCCACTCTGGAACTCCTGAGCCAGCTGAGGATGCTTCTGTTCCAGGGTCACCATGTCTCTATAGTGGATCGGAAGCCACCGTGCATAGTTTACATAGTTGTTGGCAAAGAAGTACGGTATCAGCTCAGCCAGTGACTGACAGTACAGGAAGAAGTTGGCTTCCCTGAATGATCGGATCAACAAGAGGATCACCAGTTCCATTGACAGCACCATATACCAGAAATGAAAATGGGGACTTTGCAGTTTGCGATGCTCACACCAAGCTTCGAAGCTAGGCACCTCTTCGGGTTGTTCATCTGTCTCTTTCGAGTAGTCCATGTGGGCTGCCTTCAGAAGCTTGTACAGACTGTATGCTGTTATCTGGTGCATCTGTCGTGTCCTAGTGATGCTCGAAGCTGTCAGAAATGAATCTGCTGTCCCAGGAGATGCTATCCCTGCCTCCAAGAGAGCTCCTGTCCAACCACTGTCCTGGAGTAGAGTTCCATTGGACTTCAGTGCCGCCATCTCAATATGCAAGCCTCCGAACATTATGACGAACTTGTCTTCACCGTAGATTTCAGGCCAGTGCCACTGGACCTGCTTGGCTACTGCATATAATTGGCTGGTCAGCAGCAATGACTGGCACCTGACCGGGGTTCAGAAATGCCACTATCTCTTTGATCTTGTCCATCACATGCTTGACTGTAGCAACCGAGTGGGCCTGATCTCGCAGCAGAGGCAAAAGTGATGTAATGCTGACCTCAAATGGCTTTCCTCTCTTCTGTGAAGTATGGTGGGCTGACCAAGTCACATCCACTGGCCCATCTGTCACAGTGACCTTCTCCAGCCACTCATACTTCATTGCCAGTTGTGGCCTCAGCAGACTGGTGTCTGGGTGTGTCACACCACTCTGGGGAGGAGAGGGTTTCTTCTTGGTGAAGAAGGCGGGCCGGGCATTGGTGAAGGAGTCTGGAAGTTCTGGAACTGTCTTCACTTTCTCCTCTCCGAACTTCAGCTGTCCACGCTCTTCACCTTTGTCTTCTTTGGTTGGGTGCTGGAAAACAGAGACGCTGGTTCCATGGAAAGAAGTGGTCACTGTCGTTGCAGTGGGATTGTGGTCTATGTTGTCCATGGCTGATGTGGTGAACAGCGCTTTTCGCAGAACTGGTGGACAGACCACTCCATCCTCCACGTACTTGCTGACTGTTGCATCTCCCAGCTGTGCAGATATCTGTAGCACCCTGTCATATGAAATGCTGATGCCATGCTCGTTAAGCATTTCCACCAACTTTCTCTTTCTGGTCTTTGTGTAGACTGACATCCCCATGTAAACAGGGAATGGGGTCTCTCTGTCTTTGGAGTGTCTGTGAGTTGCTGCTCCTTCTTTGTACCTTGCGTAGCAGTTGTACTGAAGCAGCTGAGCAATTGCTAGATCTGTCTTTGATGCGCCAAACCTCAGTTGAGATTTGATGTCCGCTCCGTGTTAAAGCATGGCCACAAACTGAAGAAGAGTGAGTGGAATGGCCTGCTCGATGCACCCCTCATGGAAGGTTCCATCAAATGTGGACTTGTGGTCCAGCATATGTCTTCGCAAGATGTTAGCTGCTTTGCCAAGGATAATAGCTTCACTACAATAGTCAGAGGCTTCTGACAAGACAAAGCCCACATCTTTCTGGAAAGCCAGAAGAACATCCCTTCCCTGCTTGTGCACTTCCAACTCAGGTATTTCTGACAGCAGTTTTTCCTTCAGTCTTGTGGAGTTGACAGCAGGTGCATCAACACCCAGCTGTTCCAGGCACTGGGCATACAGGTGAACTATGTCTGCAAGTCGGAAGACTGCAGGATCTGGTGGTCTCCACTAGATATGTGACTAGCTCTGAGAATGCCTGTGGGTGGGCATCCTCTTCGGGTACACATTCCTGTTCCAGTCTCTTGGTAGCTCTGAGGTACGTCCTCTCTCTATTGTACAGGTCTGTCAAGCATGCAAAATGGTATTTGAGCTCCTGTGCAATAGCATCTCCACCGCTGAGTCTTGCAAGAAGTTTTCCGTCATTTAAAGTTTGGGCACATTCATTAAGTCTGTTATTGAGGTTCATCGTCATAACTTGTCTGAGTTCAGAGGTTGGGGCTTCTTTGTCACATATGAAACACGTTTGGCCTTCAAGGCTGGTTCTACGCAGCTTGGTCTGGCATTCTACTGGCTGAGCACTCTCTGCTCTTCTTTTTCTGGCTCTCTCCAGTTTCGTGTTGTTGAACATAAGGCGACAACTCTGGTGATACTGCACCTTGTTCCTCCTCAGAGTTTCTTCAATGCCACCACCATCATCAAGTCTGGCTGGATCCAGAACAATAGGCATCTCATTAATTGCGTGAAAGAGGGGAATAGTAGTCGCAATCATAGTGTAGCCATCATGTTCTTGTGGTTGTTGTGCACGTGGTGACTTGAGCTCTTCACTCTTCTTCTTCTGGCAAAGACAACACTTGCTCCAGTCAGTCAGGAATTTAGACGGTCCTGGATCTGTATTTGCCATCTTGGTGAATACAGTATGATAATTATCTGTAACACAGATATAATAGATAACAGATAATCACAGTATATAACAGATAATCACAGTATGATAATTATCTGTATTCAGTGAATCAAGGCCGAGGGGTTATCCTTTTACCACCTTGATCACAATCATGCACAATAAGGAATGGGATACGACTAGGTTCGGGAATAAAAATATATGACCTACACCTAGCCCGATCGTTCATCCAGTATCATTTAAGTCCCGTGCGATCTGTACACCATCCAGGTAACTACATGCGAAGCAATGTAAAGCCCCGTTACCCTTGGCTCGGCTCTCCCGCGCTGGCACACACTGTCAATTCAGGCGCGGCTATCTAACTAAACATATATGTTAAACTACATGTAATCTACAGTAGCTAACTGATGCGGGGCTTATTAGACAGCATTTGGGACACTAAACTAATTGGGTAAGAGGTATCCTCACCAGGATTCGAACCCGCTCACTCCAGGTATATTTGGGAGAGTCGGGCACCGTAACCACTCGAATTAATTATTTAGCTACACTAAACTAATTATTCACCCGATACTGAACCCCATGCTGAGTTGCTTTCCAGTCACTCCGCCTCACGACTACTTCGCCTCATGACCACTTCGCCTATGTCCATTACGCCTTGCCACCACTACGCCTCCCTACCACTTCGCCTTGCGTCAATGACGCCTCAGCACCAGTTCGCCTCATGTGCAGTTTCTGAAGAAGCTGTGGTTGTAAAAAGGGTTAAGACGGGTGACCTGCTTTTTTTGCTCTCCTGTTCTCTCTTTCTCTGGCTTGTATCCATTCGGCCCCATTCAGCCTACTGGTTTAAGCCGTTTATCCCCATCCAGGTGTCAATTTTTTACTGATGAGCGGTAGCGAGCCAGCATATTTTTTAAATGTTTTTGACAGCAAGCTAAATTTATAAATTTTTTGAAAGAAAACCTAACCTAACCTAACTATCAAAAACTAATGTACATCGTTCAAATTGTGCGTCAAATTAGTAGAGGTGAAGCGGTAAGAAAGCGTGAGGCGAACTGGAGCTGAGGCGTTGTTGTCGTGAGGCGAAGTGGTAGTGAGACGTAGTGGTTACAAGGCGAAATGGTTGTAAGGCGTTGTGGTCATGAGGCGAAGAGACCAAGGCGAAGTGGTAATGAGGCGAAGTGGCCTGCTCCCGCTGAGTTTCACAGCAGCGGTGCCACCAGTGTGCCCTGGCTGGGCGTTGACATCCGCTCTGTTGAGCTACTACTCTACACCTTCCGCTGCAAGTCTCTCAACGTCCCTCCCCCCCCCCCCACCGCATCGTGTCATGTCCAGTTTGGAAGCCTTGTACAGGAAGATGCTACACATACTAAACCTCTAACATACTACAATATACACTACCATGCATTTTAGCCGAGTCAGACTTAACATGAACCTCTAATTTTGCAGAATATTAGGATTCCGGGACTGATATTATGGTACAAGGAAGCTAGTGAGTAAGTCCATGGTTCCAAATTCGGATTCTACATAGTGAAAAATGTATGATTTGACACCAAGATCATTCAAATATGACAAGTCTTTGCGATTTTATTGCGAAATGCAATATTTCTGTATATTCAATGGCGGCCATCTTGAAAAATGGCCTCCATCTTGAATTTTTAGGTGGCTAACTGGTTTTATCAAAAGAGCAATCCCCAAGGAGTATGTGTGCCAAATTTGGTGCTTGTTTCCGGAAATTAACGATTCTCCTGAAATTTGCAGTTAACTGCTCCACTAGGGTGTGTGTGTGTGTGTGTGTGTGTGTGTGATTGGGTATAGTGTAGGTGGATATTAGTGTGTGTGTGTGTGTGTGTGTGTGTGTGTGTGTGTGTATGTGTGTGTGTGTGTGTGTGTGAATGTTGTGTGCGGTATATAAGCATGCTTCCAAAACTCAATTTATCCATTTGTCTACTCGTCGCCCCCTTCCAGAAAACTATGACTTACTCTTCAACAACATACAAATTAACCCTTCATCTTCTCTTAATATTCTTGGTGCCTCTTTTTTCTTCCGATCTCTCTTGGAAAGATCATAATACCACTCTTACTAAAACAATTTCCCAGAAGCTGGGTGTACTCAACCGCCTCCGGTGACATCGGAGAAAGGAGAGGAAATGACTAGTAAAATAGAGTAAATGAAGTGGCAAACTAAAAATAAAACGAAGCAAAACTTGACAAACGTTAGCCAAGTTGATTATTAAGGAACCAACGATGTAAAACATATTGAATGAAACAGAGACAATAGTTGTAGGTGAAAAGGGAGGTATTGGAAGAAAAATAGAGGAAAGGAAAAAGAAACTATTTGAAATATTTTCCCAGAAAAGTGTAATATGGGCCAGTTATGGGGAAGGCACAGACTAACACAATAAAAATCATGCAGGTAGGATTATTATGTTTTTTACACCAACCAACTTCACATCGAAATTCAATTAATGAAATCGACAAATACATGTGGCACTCAGAGGACTCGAACCCAGGATACTCACATCGAAATTCCGCACACTATGCATTACGCTATTAAGACAGTGGGAACTAGAGACATAAACAAAGAAAAATAAGAGAGGTTGGTAAATAATACTACGAATAGAAAACATACACGTTAAGTATAACATATACAGAAGAAGAGGAGGAAGGGGACGAAGAGAAGGAGAAAGAAGATCCAGAGGAGGAGAAGGAGGAAACAGAAGATATACAGGAGGAGGAGGAAGAAGAAAATACAGAGAAGAAGAAGGCTATACAGAAGAGGAAAATAAGAACAGGAGGAAGGAAGCACTATAGGAAGATTTAAGGGGAGACTGGCCGTTTGTTTGGTCTTTTAATTCATTTATTCATATATTTTGTTAGTTTCCTCCCTAGACCTTCATCAAGCTTAGAAAAAACACCCCTTAGACCCCCCGTCAAGATAGATTTGTATATTTTTCGGTGGAAAAATGTTCCGGACGAAGGCCGGTTCCTCTTAAAATTGCAGGCTCGCTATCGCTCGCCAGGAAAATATCGACAACTAAATGGCACGAAAGGTCTTAAAATTGAAAAAGAAATGGGGCGAAAGGTGTTAAAATCGTCAAACTAATGGGCTTATAATGTCAAAACTAGTAGGGCTAAACATTAGGGAGAAGGGGGTCTAGGAAAACGGTCTGCCTCCCCTTAAGAAGGGGTCTAGGAAGGAAGGGACAGGAGGGGCTCATGTTAGTCAAATAAGGGAGAACAAAAGGAGAAAACGGGAAAAAGAAAAACAGGAAGAAGACAATACAGAGGAGCAGGAAGAGGAGGAGGTGACACATAAGGAGGAGAAGAAGGACAGAAATAACAGGAGGAAGGAAGCACTCTAGAAAGATTCATGACGGAGTTTAGGAAGGAAAGGACAGGAGGGGCTCACGTTAGTCAAATAAGGAGGAAGAAGAAACAGGTAGAAAGAAGATACACAGGAAGAGAAAGAAGAAGTTACAAGGAGGAGGAATTAGGAAGCACTCTAGGAAGATTTATGACGCAGTATAGGAAGGAAAGGACAGGAGAGACTAAATTATACTCGATTAAGGAAGAATAAGAAGAAAAACAGGAAGAAGAAGATACAGAGGAGGAGAAGAACAGGAGGAAGGAAGCCCCATAGGAAGATTCATGGAGGGTGTAAGGGGGTAGAGGGATAGGAGGGGCTCATAGTTAGTCAAATAAGGGGACCCATTATATTGAAAATGGAAATCCGGAAATGTTCCAGGCGCTCCTTCTATCTTCCTACTGTTGGTGGTGGTGTGTGTATGTGTGTGTGTGTGTGTGTGTATGAGAGAGAGAGAGAGAGGGTGTGTGTGTGTGTGTGTGTGAGAGAGAGAGAGAGGATGTGTTTGTGTGTGTTGGAGTGAGAGAGGGTGTGTTTGTGCGTGTTGGAGTGAGAGGGTGTGCGTGTGTGAGTGGGGGTGTGTGTACGAGAGAGAGAGAGCGAGAGTGTGTGTGTGTGTGTTGGAGTGAGAGTGATACAAGGAGTTACAAGGAATATTTAACATCTCAAATTCCTTGCGGTCCATTCCGAGGAGGTACTCGAAGTGGAAGATAATATTTAGTGCACTACACTCATTACAGATTGTACACATTACTATCTACTTGAACTGCTCTACTAAAGAACTGTTTACAACTTATGGGGGAGGTTTATTCCAGGTAGAACAGATCTTATATGTGAACAAATTTCCACAAATACGAATGCTGAATCGTTTCAATTCTAACTTCTGGCCATGGTTGCGTGCATATTATTGTAGTCAAACATTTTCCTATAATCAACATTGTCAAACCAATTAAATATTTCTAAAATTGTAATGATCTGACCTTGTAGTACTGCGTGTTTCCTACGGAAAGAGATCAAGAACTCTCAACTTGTCCTCATAGCTCAGTCTTCTAATCGATGAAGTAAACTTTGTAGCCCTAGCTTGTATTCTTCCCAGAGAGAGAAAAATATTTACATATATTTACATAGATACACTGGCCACACAGACCTTACGATCCAAACGAGGTGGTCAGGACTTAATTCTAGTAGAGATGGAATATCCGATAGAAAAGGAAAGTTGAAGGAAAGGACAGAACAGAAGGACAGAAAAAAGAAGGAGAGAGAGAGAGAGAGAGAGAGAGAGAGAGAGAGAGAGAGAGAGAGAGAGAGAGAGAGAGAGAGAGAGAGAGAGAGGAGAGAATGTTGATAATAAGGTCATTAGTTTTCAAAATATAACTACTGGGGTTCCTCGAGATTATAACAATTAACCTTCATTAGTTTCGGTTAATTACAGAATCCCATATTCGGTAACTTGATTGTCACTCATTAGATGGTCTAGTTTATAGTTTCTTTTTCAAGATTATAATATGTGTTCCTCGTCAGAACCATCGATAAGTTGTTGACTTGAGCTTCACAACTGATATCGTACATTTGTTTCAAGATCCGATGACGCATTTCTTTCCTGTTTTTTTTTTTTTTTTTGGCTATTATTCTTCGATTTTATTCAGATTAGGAAGGGTATATGAAAGTCAGAGGGTTAATTGAAATATTCTTTACCCTAATAATTCCCACAGATCCTTCCTAAACTGTATAAAATTGGATAATAATAGCCAGAATAAACTGCTAAAATGCGTCTAAATCTTTAAAGGGCAACCCCAAAAATTGTGTGTACCTTATTAACCATTAACTCTTGGTCATCCTCCCTTCTGGACTTCTGTGGGTCTTTTTCTGTTGCACTAGACATATCAAATGCTTTTGATAGAGTCTGGCATAAGTAACCTATTTCCAAACTACCTTCTTCTGGCTGCTATCCCTCTATTTGTGCTTTTATCTCAAATTTCCTTTCTGGCCGTTCCATAGCTGCGGTTGTGGATGGCCATTTTATCACTGCTAAAGACATAATTTGAACTATAAACCCTAATTTTATCTTGACATATACAATAATAAAGACTAGAAAGAGTGGACTAGGCTTCCGTTTGACACACTATCCCAAGGTCATCCCACTAACAACACCGTAGCTAAGTATATATAGCTGCCTAGGCCTCAAAGAGACGCCAGTGTCGCCGGTGACGCGTTTAGATCGTGTCGTGGCCTTTGATGATGCCGACGTACAGGTGGCCAAATAAGTTGTTCGCCGCTGTCATTACGTTTTGCTCGCCGTGTGCTGTATTTATGTCTGTCAGATGTTCAATAGGGTGTGTAAAGATAGGAACATGTTTGTATATATCACTCGAAACGATGAATTAGGGCTTAGATAGTGCTGATACCAATTATTGATCGAAATATACTTGGTGCCGCGACATCACATATTTGGGCAACTGCGCAGGGGAATTCAAATGTTCCGCTACCAAATGTACGAATTTATCTCGAAGGAGGGTCTTGGGAGAGTTTTTATTGTTTATAATTATGTATTTATATATATTGTAATTATTTCTATAAAGCTTGATGGAGTTCTAGGGAGCAAATTATAAATTTCCTCTTAATGGGGTAGGGTATATATATTGGTCGATTTATTTATTTATTCATACTCTTTTGTTTCCTCCCTAGACTTCCATCAAACTTATGAAAAACAACTAGATCCCCCTTCTAGACAAACTTGTACATTTTTCGGTAGAAAAATGTCCCGGCCAAAGGCCGCTTCCTCCTAAATTACAGGCTCGCTACCGCTCGCCAGGAAAAAATCGACACCTAAATGGCACGAAAGGACTCTATATTGACAAAGAAATGGGGCGAAAAATCTTTAAATCGACAAATTAATGGGCCGAACATCTGCAAATCTGAAAACTAATGAAGCTAAACACGAGGGAGAAGAGGGACCATAAAACAACCCCCACCCCCCCTTCTAAGAAATGCCAGTGGTCGCCGGTGACGGACCTTGATCTTGTCCTCCCCCCCCCCCCTCCCCCCCCCCCCCCAAGCCTTTGACGAGATTGAATTACAAGGGAATTCAAAAAATTTGCGACCATTTTAGCTGTACGGTGGCGCTAATAACTCATGTCTCAGCTGTCATTACGTTTGCAGATTTTGTGCAGTTTAAGGGGAGGCTTTTAGTTGTTTCCTACTCCTCCAGCAATCTTAAAATTTCACCCCCTTGACCCCCTTTCAAGATAAATTTGTACATTTTTCTATAGAAAAATTTCCCGGCCGAAGGCCGGTAACTCTTAAATTACAGGCTCGCTATCGCTCGCCAGGATAAAATAGACACCTATATGGCACGAAAGGTCTTAAAATTGACATAATGGGGGCGGAAATTCTTAAAATCGTCAAAATAATGGGGCAAACTTCTTAAAATTAGACAAACAATGGGGCTAAACATGAAGGAGAAAGGGGTCAAGAAAAAAGTCCCTCAATTGGAAATCTCCCCTTAACAAGTGCCTATATTATTCAGGGTGTTTCTTTAGATCGTATTTACCCCTTTGAGTCCTAGATGTAAATTATGTACTAAAGAAAATCGTCTAAAGGTGACCAGAGTAAGATGGAAAGTACGTCATCGTGTTGAAGGGGTTAATATCCGTCAGATGTTGAATAGGGTGGGTAAGTTTAGGGACATGGTTGTATATCTCACTCAAAAAGAAGAAATCATGTGTAAATATTACCGATACCAATTATTGATCAAAACATGATTGGTGCCGAGACATCACTTATTAGGCCGACTGTACCTTTGCCGAGGGTGGCCATTGTTTCCTTAAGTTTGGTGATTATACTACCTTTCGCCCGATTCTGGTGTCTACTTCTTCCTGGCGAACGATAGCAAGCCTGAACTTGAGTTGAAACCGGCCTTCGTTAAAGACATTGTTTTTAACCAAAAAATGTAGCTTGAATTAGGGTCTGTATAGGGGGTTTGGGGGGTTAATCTCACAGGGGTATCGGCTGAAGTTGTTTCGTTTCTTTAGCTTGAATTGGCTCTGGGCTGAGAAAAAAACGCGAAACTTGCAATAAAACCAGAAAGACCGTCCATACCCTAGGCCCTAAGGGAATATGTTCGATTGGTGTCTACAATCTCCCCATTGCTAAGGAACCGGAATTTAGAAGGAACTGGTCTTCGGCCGGTTCTATAAAAAAATGTACAAATTTACCTTGAAGGAGGGTCTTGAGATTTTTTTTTAAAATTTGATGGAGGTCTAGGGAGCAAACTAAACCATTATCCCAAGGGGGAAAGGTTTATTTATTGGTCGATGTATTTACTTATCTTTTAGTTTCCACCACTTTAGTAGTGGTGCAATCAGCTTCTGGAGCAGTGGACCACTGGTTCCTACCTTCAGAAAATTCCTGTGCTTGGTATGTTTCTAGCCAGGGCCCCACTGGGTAAATAAAATTGCAAAACCGTGGTGGAACTGCCATCTTGGTTGGGGACTGCTCTAGGTCTGCTCCATCAGTGCTAAGGGCCATAATCCACTTAGTGGAAATGGCAATGTGGAGTGGGTCAGTGGAAGGATGTCGGGGATCCTCGAGGCAGTTTCTGCCATGGCCATTCCTATTTGGGGCGCTTCCTCTGGAAGCGGGGCGTCGGAATGATGATGATGAAAATTAATAGGGTAAATGGGGATGCGTTCTCGGACCAGCCAAAACTCAAACTCAAACACCTATAAATCTATAATACCGTAACTCGGGGCATTGGATAGTGAGGGAGACCTACATACTTCCATACATTGGATAGTGAGGGAGACCTACATACTTCCATACATTGGATAGTGAGGGAGACCTACATACTTCCATACATTGGATAGTGAGGGAGATCTACATACTTCCATACATTGGATAGTGAGGGAGATCTACATACTTCCATACATTGGATAGTGAGGGAGATCTACATACTTCCATACATTGGATAGTGAGGGAGATCTACATACTTCCATACATTGGATAGTGAGGGAGATCTACATACTTCCATACATTGGATAGTGAGGGAGATCTACATACTTCCATACATTGGATAGTGAGGGAGACCTACATACTTCCATACATTGGATAGTGAGGGAGACCTACATACTTCCATACATTGGATAGTGAGGGAGACCTACATACTTCCATACATTGGATAGTGAGGGAGACCTACATACTTCCATACATTGGATAGTGAGGGAGATCTACATACATCCATACATTGGATAGTGAGGGAGACCTACATACTTCCATACATTGGATAGTGAAGGAGACCTACATACTTCCATACATTGGATAGTGAGGGAGACCTACATACTTCCATACATTGGATAGTGAGGGAGATCTACATACTTCCATACATTGGATAGTGAGGGAGATCTACATACTTCCATACATTGGATAGTGAGGGAGATCTACATACTTCCATACATTGGATAGTGAGGGAGATCTACATACTTCCATACATTGGATAGTGAGGGAGATCTACACACTTCCATACATTGGATAGTGAGGGAGATCTACACACTTCCATACATTGGATAGTGAGGGAGATCTACATACTTCCATACATTGGATAGTGAGGGAGACCTACATACTTCCATACATTGGATAGTGAGGGAGACCTACATACTTCCATACATTGGATAGTGAGGGAGACCTACATACTTCCATACATTGGATAGTGAGGGAGACCTACATACTTCCATACATTGGATAGTGAGGGAGACCTACATACTTCCATACATTGGATAGTGAGGGAGACCTACATACTTCCATACATTGGATAGTGAGGGAGATCTACATACTTCCATACATTGGATAGTGAGGGAGATCTACATACTTCCATACATTGGATAGTGAGGGAGATCTACATACTTCCATACATTGGATAGTGAGGGAGATCTACATACTTCCATACATTGGATAGTGAGGGAGACCTACATACTTCCATACATTGGATAGTGAGGGAGACCTACATACTTCCATACATTGGATAGTGAGGGAGACCTACATACTTCCATACATTGGATAGTGAGGGAGACCTACATACTTCCATACATTGGATAGTGAGGGAGACCTACATACTTCCATACATTGGATAGTGAGGGAGACCTACATACTTCCATACATTGGATAGTGAGGGAGACCTACATACTTCCATACATTGGATAGTGAGGGAGACCTACATACTTCCATACATTGGATAGTGAGGGAGACCTACATACTTCCATACATTGGATAGTGAGGAGACCTACATACTTCCATACATTGGATAGTGAGGGAGACCTACATACTTCCTTACATTGGATAGTGAGGGAGACCTACATACTTCCATACATTGGATAGTGAGGGAGACCTACATACTTCCATACATTGGATAGTGAGGGAGATCTACATACTTCCATACATTGGATAGTGAGGGAGATCTACATACTTCCATACATTGGATAGTGAGGGAGATCTACATACTTCCATACATTGGATAGTGAGGGAGATCTACATACTTCCATACATTGGATAGTGAGGGAAATTGCTAGTGGGGGGAGATCTACATACTTCCATACATTGGATAGTGAGGGAGATCTACATACTTCCATACATTGGATAGTGAGGGAGATCTACATACTTCCATACATTGGATAGTGAGGGAGATCTACATACTTCCATACATTGGATAGTGAGGGAGATCTACATACTTCCATACATTGGATAGTGAGGGAGATCTACATACTTCCATACATTGGATAGTGAGGGAGATCTACATACTTCCATACATTGGATAGTGAGGGAGATCTACATACTTCCATACATTGGATAGTGAGGGAGATCTACATACTTCCATACATTGGATAGTGAGGGAGATCTACATACTTCCATACATTGGATAGTGAGGGAGATCTACATACTTCCATACATTGGATAGTGAGGGAGATCTACATACTTCCATACATTGGATAGTGAGGGAGATCTACATACTTCCATACATTGGATAGTGAGGGAGATCTACATACTTCCATACATTGGATAGTGAGGGAGATCTACATACTTCCATACATTGGATAGTGAGGGAGATCTACATACTTCCATACATTGGATAGTGAGGGAGATCTACATACTTCCATACATTGGATAGTGAGGGAGATCTACATACTTCCATACATTGGATAGTGAGGGAGATCTACATACTTCCATACATTGGATAGTGAGGGAGATCTACATACTTCCATACATTGGATAGTGAGGGAGATCTACATACTTCCA
This sequence comes from Lithodes maja, assembly GCA_037953745.1. NCBI lineage: Eukaryota > Metazoa > Arthropoda > Malacostraca > Decapoda > Lithodidae > Lithodes > Lithodes maja. Next base: position 2,247 of record JBAKBP010030104.1, on the reverse strand, counting down.
TACATTGGATAGTGAGGGAGATCTACATACTTCCATACATTGGATAGTGAGGGAGATCTACATACTTCCATACATTGGATAGTGGGGAGATCTACATACTTCCATACATTGGATAGTGGGGGAGATCTACATACTTCCATACATTGGATAGTGGGGGAGATCTACATACTTCCATACATTGGATAGTGAGGGGAGATCTACATACTTCCATACATTGGATAGTGAGGGAGATCTACATACTTCCATACATTGGATAGTGAGGGAGATCTACATACTTCCATACATTGGATAGTGAGGGAGATCTACATACTTCCATACATTGGATAGTGAGGGAGATCTACATACTTCCATACATTGGATAGTGAGGGAGATCTACATACTTCCATACATTGGATAGTGAGGGAGATCTACATACTTCCATACATTGGATAGTGAGGGAGATCTACATACTTCCATACATTGGATAGTGAGGGAGATCTACATACTTCCATACATTGGATAGTGAGGGAGATCTACATACTTCCATACATTGGATAGTGAGGGAGATCTACATACTTCCATACATTGGATAGTGAGGGAGATCTACATACTTCCATACATTGGATAGTGAGGGAGATCTACATACTTCCATACATTGGATAGTGAGGGAGATCTACATACTTCCATACATTGGATAGTGAGGGAGATCTACATACTTCCATACATTGGATAGTGAGGGAGATCTACATACTTCCATACATTGGATAGTGAGGGAGATCTACATACTTCCATACATTGGATAGTGAGGGAGATCTACATACTTCCATACATTGGATAGTGAGGGAGATCTACATACTTCCATACATTGGATAGTGAGGGAGATCTACATACTTCCATACATTGGATAGTGAGGGAGATCTACATACTTCCATACATTGGATAGTGAGGGAGATCTACATACTTCCATACATTGGATAGTGAGGGAGATCTACATACTTCCATACATTGGATAGTGAGGGAGATCTACATACTTCCATACATTGGATAGTGAGGGAGATCTACATACTTCCATACATTGGATAGTGAGGGAGATCTACATACTTCCATACATTGGATAGTGAGGGAGATCTACATACTTCCATACATTGGATAGTGAGGGAGATCTACATACTTCCATACATTGGATAGTGAGGGAGATCTACATACTTCCATACATTGGATAGTGAGGGAGATCTACATACTTCCATACATTGGATAGTGAGGGAGATCTACATACTTCCATACATTGGATAGTGAGGGAGATCTACATACTTCCATACATTGGATAGTGAGGGAGATCTACATACTTCCATACATTGGATAGTGAGGGAGATCTACATACTTCCATACATTGGATAGTGAGGGAGATCTACATACTTCCATACATTGGATAGTGAGGGAGATCTACATACTTCCATACATTGGATAGTGAGGGAGATCTACATACTTCCATACATTGGATAGTGAGGGAGATCTACATACTTCCATACATTGGATAGTGAGGGAGATCTACATACTTCCATACATTGGATAGTGAGGGAGATCTACATACTTCCATACATTGGATAGTGAGGGAGATCTACATACTTCCATATTACTCAATGTTTTATCAAATTCGTATTGCCAGCCATTCTACTGTAAGTAATCTGTTATCCAATCTCTAATACTGCATAAACTCCTAAAGTCATAATTATGTACACAAGGACTTGTTCTGTCAAATGTTAATCCACAATTTATTATGATTATATTTTGAGACTGGGGGCAGGGGGCTAAGAATCCTCCTCTCCTTGTATAATTCACCTACTCGACGAGACGAGAGAAACGGGCGAGGGAACGCGAAAGTGGTCCCGGACCTTGAGAATAGGAACTGTAAATGTTCTTTCTGTTCGGACTCTGTCTCGTATCAGCCACCCCCAGCAATGGTATATGTGCCTGAGTATATACATACATACATACATACATACAGTACATAGTTTCCTCCCTAGACCTCCATCAAGTTTAAAGAAACATCTCCAAGATCAACCTTCTAGATTAATGTGTACATATGTCGATTGAAAAATGTCCCGGCCGTGTGTACATATTTCGATAGAAAAATGTCCTGTCCCAAGGCAGGTTCCTCCTAAGTTACAGGCTCGCTATCGCTCGCCTGGAATAATTCAACACCTAAATGCCACGAAAGGTCTTAATATTGACAAAGAAATGGGGCGAAAAGTCTTACAATCACCAAAC